>PVHP010025069.1:0-25908 GCA_004024765.1 Zapus hudsonius
TATGTAAATTGGAGATTCACTTGTGAGAATTCGTGACTTCTCTGGCAGGGTACCAGGATGGAGAAACCTGTGTGTATCACAGTCCTCATAACCACCTGCGGTGGTTAGAGCTGAAAGATTGACCTAGCTTCGTCTGTGGAGGGTGAGCTCTGAGTACCACAGGCCTTTCTCAGGGAAGTGTGTGCACATGCCATCCTCCCGTGCTGTGTCATATGACTTCTCTAAATACACACTGAGCACTATTTAAAGTTCCTGGTAGACTTTCCATTCTGCCAATATGTCTGTTTAGCCTGGCATCCCAAGTCTTTACAGATGTCACACCATTGTTCCAACAAGTCTTAACACATTTCTCTGGGAGATCCTTGAAGAGCTGATCAGATATTCTTTTAAAACAATGTCATTAATAACAAATGCATTTTTGACAGTGAATTTCACTCCAAGTTAATTTTAAACAGGAGAGTGTCATTTAATCTTGGAAAATAAATTTAATTACTAGACTGACTCTTTTTGAGTCAAAAAATATGGTGTAACTATGGAATAAGGTAGCTCCCAGATGGCCCACAAAAGCAAATCAAAAAATAGAGATTTCAAGAAGCCTTCTAAGCAAAAGGATTAAAACACGGGGTCTGCCAGGAAGCTGGTCATTAGAACAGTATTTACTCTGCCTTCCCATGTTGTGGGATCACCTGGGAGGTAGTCATTCTTTAGCTGAGTTTTGGAACCTCCATCAGATGACTGTTTTCCCAGTGAGAAATGAGACTGGCCTAGATGACTTCTTTTATCTGCCATAAAATAATCATTCCTGGCATGGCTTCAACATTTCTGATCAAGGATCCTCTAAGATTTAACAATGAAGAGCATTTTGAGGACAATCACTTTGTGCAGAGGATGTAAACTTAAGACATATTCTACCTTGGGCTGGAGAGATGGCTCAGTGATTAAGGCACTTGCCTGCAAAGCCTAACGACCTGAGTTCAATTCCCCAGCACCCACATAAAGCCAGGTACACAACGTGGTACATGCATCTGGAGTTTTTTGCAGTGGTTGGAGACCCTGGAACACCCATTCTCTCTGCCTGTCTCTCTTCTGTCTATTTTTCTGCTTGCAAATAAATAAATAAATATTTAAAAAGAAATACTACCATGAGAAAAAAATAGGACATACAAATGGGACAAAAATGGTTAAATGCATTCATTAGTCAAAAGTGTTTATTAATGCCTTAATGTATGGTATTTAATTTTATTTTCACACACAAAGCTTACTAAACATAAATTATCTGCTTTGATTCGCGCAGTGGGGTAGCAGGACATTGTTAACCTTTTTGTGGATGCATTAATAAGGGCTTAGCATAATTTTCTTGCCATCATCTTCAAAAGAAAGAGCTGGAAACCAAAGAAGCTGGTCTTTACTTCACTCCCTTTGACTTCAGTAATGGATTTCTAAGGAAAAGTCAAGGTACTGAGATGAGCATAAAAGTACATGAATGTGTATGGTTATAATCCAGATAGCCCATCCCCAAATACACCTATTGGGATATCTATGACACTAGTAGAAATAAAGTATTATGTAGTAATGTCCTTTGGAATCTGTGGGGGATTGTTTCCAAGAACCACACCCCCATCCCACCACAGAGAGAGGAGAGAGAGAGAGACAGAGCATATTCCCAAAGTGCTCAAGACTCATAGAAAAATGTCTTAGTATTTGCGCAGAACTCATGCATACCCTGTCATTTGTTTTAGATTACCTCTAGATGACTTATCACTCTCAATATAATGTACATTTTCTATAAATAATTGCATTTTAAGGGGAAATGTCATGAAAAGGAAATTTTGTTCATGTCTAATATAGATTCAATTTTTCTTTCAAGGTAGGGCCTTGCTCTAGCCCAGGCTGACCCATAATTCCCTATTTATTCTCAGGGTGGCCTCAAACACACAGCGATCCTACTACGTCTGCCTCCCAAGTGCTGGGATTAAAGATATGCACCATCATACCCGGCTAAGATTCAATTTTTCAAAAGGGCTTTTTGGTCCAAGTTTATTTTACTCCATTGATGTAGCACTTGTGATTATGGAGGGCTGACTTTATATCACATGTGTTAAGGACACCACTTTCAGCAAGGCTCCCAAAGAATGTTAACCTTGGTTTCAGGCTATTATTCAATTAAACACCAAATTCATGCCAACCTAAAAATACTTGACAGAATTTTTTAGAGTGTATTTTAACTTAAGATTTGGAAAAAATCACATATTTCCTTTTACTTTGATATGATACAGGTTTTAGATACCTGTATCTAGTATTTTTTTACACTGGATAACTTAATGGCTTAAATGGAATATTTAGGTCAAAAAATATCTCATAAACTTGTTTTTCTAAACAATTACCACTGAATAACAAAGAAGGTAAACAACATAATAAGTTGCAAAATTGTCACCAAAATGGTGAACTAGTTTAGCTCTAGTTGATAATTACATAAAAATTAATATTGATATAAGTACATCCATCTTTACTAACATCTTTATCTTCAGAGACAGATGACTCAATTTTTTAAAATTCTGCAATGTATATTGGTTATAGTATTCAATATGCACAAAGATTGTTGTAGATTAAGTCAGAAATTAATAATTTGTGAAAACTTTAAGAAATTTGTCATCTAGGTTTACTTCTAAACCTTGAGCAGTTATATTAGCTAGTGAAAAGAACAGGGTATCTTTGCGCTCTTAGAATGATATGCATTTTATATTTTGCTTTGTTGCATGTGTGTGACTGTGTGTGTACATGAATGCACGTGGGCACAGGTGTAGGGGTTCATGTGCATGTACATGTATGTGTGCATAAGGAAGGCATAAGGATGTATGGTGTCTTCCTTGATCAGGTTCCTCTTTATTTTTCTAAAGCAGATTCTCTCATTTGAGCCTAGACCTCACTAATTTTGCTAGTCTAGGTCGCCAGTTTTTGCCTCCTCCATGGAGGGATTACATGCAGCCACCATGCCCATCTGGCATGTACATGGGTGTTGGGGATCTGAATTCTGGTCTTCATGCTTGCCTAGCAAACACTTGAGCAACTGAGACATCTCCCCAGCCCCCACATGTTACATTTTTTTAATAGACCAATTTAAAAATGATAGATACTTATATCTATTCTCATTGTGCTTTCCAGGATATTTTTTAATTTCATCATGTATTTTGTTATATTGCAGCTTAATTGTTCAATATATATTTTTTCATATATATATGAAAAAAGTTATATACATATATAAAACTTTTTATGACGTTAACCTTGATTATTCATCTTTGTTGATGACAGTGAAAATCTGTTCTTATGCCATCTATATTATCTATTATATATGATATAATACATGACATAATATGGAAAAATAACAGTATGTAAAATACAGTATTTCAGTTTCAAACACAATAGAAATGAAGATAATAACATTCTCAAGTCTATAACCATAAATGAAACCTACTTGCTAAAATGAGAAAACGGGGGGAAATCATCAAGATTTCTTCAGAGAACTTATAACACTTCCTTTTGGCTATAGGTTTCTGATAAATTAAATATATAAGAAAAAGCTGCTGGCATAATTCATACCATCAACTCTCAAATCCATTCAACAATTGCCCTGGCACTAAAATGTCACTGAAATCCAATTAAAAAATAACATTGCATATCAATATTCCTCATGAACATATATGCAAAACTCCTCAACAAAATACTAGCACATTGAATTCCACAACACACTGTAGTCACCAGCACAGCATAGAGAAGTGAGAGTCATTTTGAGGATGCAAGAAAGGTTTCAACACAGACATACCAATCCATGTAATTCAGTATAATAATGAAGTCAAGGACAAAAGCATGATGGTCATGGCTGGGAGGATGGTGCAGTCGTTAAAGATGTTCACTTGCAAAGTCTGACAGCCTGGGTTTAATTTTCAACCCACCCATGTAAGCTTGTTACAAAAAGTGGCCCAAGTGTTTGGCATTTATTTTCAGAGGCAAGAATCCCAGGCAGGCAAATGAGTGTGACACCCACCCCCCACCCCTACCCACCCCTGACTCTCCCTACACACATGCACACACCCACACTCCCACCCACCTACCCCAACACACACCCACACTCACATACACACACACTCGAACACACACTCATGCAAATAAAATTACAAATAATCATTCATTTCAAAAGATGAAGAAAAATTGATAAATTTCAATATCACTTCATGACACTCACAAATTTGCTGTCAAATGAACACTGTAGACAAAGCAAAGGGCATTTGACAATTGCTGACTAACCCTGAGCTGAAAGTTTTTCCTCTCAGATCTGAACAAGACCAGAATGTTCAGTTTCACCATAAACAAACCTCAGTTCAAAATTAAAGACTTAAATGTTCAGCCTGAAGCTAGGAAACCACTAGAATTAAAATGTGGGTGTCTGTGAAGTATGTGCCATAGTTCTGAGTAAGGAGTTCTTCCGACAAAATGTCAAGGACACAGGAAAACAAAAGCACCAACAGACAAACAGGATCACAACAATGAAAGAAAATTCTCTGCATGATGCAGCAAACCATCAATCGAGTGAGGAGACGACCTGCATAGTTGGAGAAGATATTCTCTAACTGTCTGAAAGGGTTAAACCTACTCATCATAGACAGTGCTATTGAAAAGCATGAAAAAACAATTTATAATGTGCTGAAGACTGAAAAGGCATGTTTTTTTTTTCAAAAGAAGGCATCCATGTGCCCAACAGGTATATGAGAAACTGGTCAATGTCACTAAACATCAGAGAAATGTACATCAAATGTAAAATGGGACAACTCCTCACCCTTGTTAGTGCAGCAATTAGTAAATAGACAGAAATAAGCATTAAGAATGAAATGTATATGCCAGAGTAATAATGTAAATTGGCACAAACATTATGAAAAAGAGTGTGAAGTTTTTTTTAATTAGATATAGAGGGCTGGAGAGATGGCTCAGCAGTTAAAGGCACTTGCTTGCAAAGCCTGACAACCCCCGTCTGATTGCTCAGAGCCGAGGTAACACAGTGCACAAAGTGGAGCATGCATCTGGAGTTCATTTGCTAGAGGCCCTGGAACTCCCATTCTCTCCCTCCATCTCTCTCTCTCCCTCCCTCTCTCCTCTCCTTGCAAATAAATTACATGTATATAAAATATTTTAAATTAACAAATCAAACTAATAGGAAAAAGAACAAATTGGAAAAATATGTCAATATAACATTAATGTATGTTTAAGTTCTCCAAATAAAAATATAATGTGTGACGACATGAATCTGGGACAGGCGTAGATTTTGAAACTAAAGTGCTTCCAAAAATGCCACCGGTATTGTCATGCTCTGGCATGCTGGTGACTAAGCCCAGTTCTCACTGAGTGGAGGTTTTGTCTGAGCTCAGCCTGTCTGGGGTGAGGGATCCAGCTCAGTGACAGAGACTGACCTGAAATGTACGATGCCTGGGCTTGATCTCCATGCAGCATGGAGAAGAACCAACTTCCTGGTGTTGACCTCCAGTCCTCCATATAAAAGAGCACCAGCTCTGTGGCCCCTCCCTTGCCCCTGGAGTCTCAGTCAAGGAGACAGGGCTCCTGGAGGTAGCCTCACCCACACGACTGTGACCTGCCAACTATCCTGAGGCCCGCCTAACGCTTAGCTTAATTTCCCCAAGGTGCAGGCTCTCACCCAGAAAACACAGCACCACTTCGAAGCCCGTATTCCTTCTGCAGCCCAGGATGTCAGATGAACCTCGATCACTTGGCCAAGCTCTTTACAACCTCATATTATGTGTGTTCCTGGGCAGAGGAACATGGTAAATTTGCCTGCCTTTTCTCCTACTAATATGCTATATGTCCAGCCCAAGAACCTAGAAAGGTCAACGGTAGCCATATCCACTTCTCCCAAATTTCAAAGTCACAAAAAAACCAGGATAATGGCTTCCCAGGGATGAGGCATGTGGGTTCTTCCCAAGGTATGGAACTGAAAGTTGTGAAGAAAGCTAATATTCCGTGATGGTCAACTTCTCTAAAAATAGAATTAAATTACTATGAAGAAAAATGACTCACCAGGTCCTTACCTCCCTGCTTTTTTAATTTGCTTAATAAGAAAAGTAGAGCACAGAGTAGCATGAGAAATGCATGTGCATAATTACGAGAAGATTTGGAAACTATACGAGACGGGCATTAAGTCAGTGCAAGCTGAGTGAGAACATAGACTTTCTCCTCAAATGCACTAATGTGCAGACACTTAAAGATGTGTTCTCACCCCAGCTTGCATTCCTAATCATCAGTAGTGTGAATGACTTTCACTCAAGGAGAAATGTGACCCAAGGAGCTCAAAGAAGTAGTTGGAATTGCTCTTCAAGATGCACAATATTTTAAAAACAATTTATTACCTAAGTAATGTATGCATGCCACAACTTAGCACTGTATATTTTACATCATTGCATCACATTGTGTGGGTGCTTAAGAATAAAACCAGATTTAAAAAAAAATAATCAACCAAGTTAAATAGCTGAACTCATTTGTTGTTTCTTTTCCGTGTAGTTACATTTTCAATGAGAGGAAAGCCATTGTGATTCCAACGATTATTTTAAACAGCAACACTCATGGGACCTTGGCAAATTTCACATAAACATGGGAACAATCTGAAATTTTGAAATAAACTACTTTGGAAAACAAGTAAGTTGAATCTTACTACCTAATTACCTCCTAATTGCATCTCCTGGAGGATAATGCTAACTCAAATTTCCCCTCTGGGTGAGCATCAGGATGTCATGTCTGTTCCTTCTCCTCACTTATCCTGTCCTTGTCATTACAAATGAAGAATAGCTTGCTCCTTCAATAAATGTTTGTTGTAGGAAGGATGTGGTAACAAAAATTTAATGTCAAATGACTAGGTAAATTTGAGTAAAATTAGATTACAGATAACTATCAGGAAAATCATGTCATTTCTATTAACTTTTTAGAATAAACTGCTCTTGATAAACTAAAATAAACATAGATTTATTATCTTAATTTTACCATTTTTTTCTCAGACTGGCGTCTCCTGGGAAAGCTAGCATTTTACTTTTCTCAGCCAAAATAATTCTGGTGACAAAAAGTTGGAAAGATCAATTATAAGTAGACTAACATTTTTCCACTTTTTACAGAGGCAGGTGAGAAAATTAAAATAAATTTATAATTAGTGAATTGTACATAAAGAACAAAAAATATTCAGTTCCTTCTATAGGCATTAGCTACTAAAACTGCATCATTGTTCAGCCAGAAAACATTTACTTGATATAAAAATTTGGGAGGGTGCAGATGGGAAGAAGGCACTTGCTTGCAAAGGTTGCTGGTTCAGGTTCAATTCCCAAGCCACTCATGTAAGCCAGGCACAGAAAGTGACACAAGCATCATTCACAGTGCAAGAGGCCCTTGAATGCCTGTACTCTCTCTCTATCTCTCTCTCTCTCTCTCTCTCTCTCTCTCTCTCTCTCTCTCTTGCACACAGTACACACACAAATAAATAAAACGTTTTAAAACAAATAAAAATTTAGATGTTTCAAATTAACTTACTAAATGTAATTTAGGAATATCCTTAAAACAGTACTCTAAATACCTTGGCATGTTTCAGAAGTAACCTTTCACCTGGAATATGTGAGGATACCAAGTCTGTGTTCAAACAAAGGTGATAATTGACAACTTTTGGCAATTGTTGACAGTTTGTCCCATAATTCCATTGTGTGCCACATTCTAATGAAGCCATAGCTTATGACCAATGACATGCTTTTGATGTCTTCACCTTGAGAGGGCGATTGCTCTCATTTCCTGAGTGCTGTCTGCCTGTGGGACCATGGGAGGTTATGAAAGCTGCCTTGTGATTGCTTCATGTAATCCAGCAGATGTACTGATGGCAGGCAAATTCTGGGCCTTGTCTTCTTCACACTTGAGAGGCACCTGCTAAGAGCAGGCATGTGACATTATCAATCCCTTGGCCATGACACCAGACTAGTTATCTGTGAACCAGAACTGCAGTGGACGTTGGCTTTCACTACCTGGATCTGATAGTCTGTAAAGCAGACGAAAGGACGATCCTTTTGTTTCTGTTGGTATTCAGGGAGTAGATTGGACAAAGCTCATTCACACAGACAGACAGAGAGGAAATGCCAACCCACTTGTGTGCACAACCTCTGGAACAGCAGGCTTTGCCAGCATGAGAAGCTGACCTGGACTCTGCTAAATTAGCAAGGAAAAGTGCAAAAACTGAGGGATTTTTGCAAGTAACAACACAGTAATTATAAAAATAATCTTAGAAAGTAATTTGTTTTTAATTCATTGTTGGTAATTTGCTATAGTTCTTTAAAATATAATAAGCTATTTTATTTTAAATATAATTTTAAACAGCCATATAAGTGATGATGAGTGAAGGCAATTCCCTGGAAACTGAGACAGTAGTGGCTCCTAAAATTTATGCATTAACTTGAGCAGTTTTTCAATAGAACAAGAAGCGTGCCACAAAGCACCTTGGATTTTAGCATCTCTCCAACTTGTCCTGTGGTTTTACAAGATTTGATGTCAGCCTGCTCTGAGGCCCCATTGAGAAGGACAGTAGCCACGAGTGTTTGAGTTCATAGATGGAGAAAGGTTTTTTTTTTTTTTTTGACAACATTAAGTAGTATTGGGTGAACTTTTTGTTCCCTTTCTCCCAAATTCCCTTTCTTCTTTTCCACACCTTTTCACAGATGTCTCCCAACACAGTGACACCCTGCCACACTTTCTCTTCTGATCTATATAAAGTTGCAAGACTTGTTAAAGCTGCAGACAGTCCACCTTACCTGCCCTCTGGGGGAAACTTGGAGCTGTAGGAAGGTTTGTGTGATTGTTGCTGAGGGGGGAGATGTCTCTGGATATTCTCTCCCCATCATGGCTCTTAAATTCTTTCCTCCCCTCTTCTCAGTTCCCTGAGTCATAGTGGGGGAGTTTTAAGTCTGCTTTATTGTTGAGACCTTAAGTGTCATTGGATCTTTGCCCTGGATCATGTCAGGTATCTTTGGTGTCTGTCTCCATTGACCTCTCATGGGTTATCAGGCTTGCTGTGGTAATTGGTCTCCTGTAGGTTTCATTTGGGCCCTGTGTGAAGACTAGGTGTGGTTTGTCTCCTGCCAGAATGTCAGCCATCAGCCAATGTCTTGTTGGTGGAATTGGGTTGTCCCCTGCTCTCTCAATGCCTTCTGAAAAATACAAACAGAATCTCCATCAGAGAGTGAGATCAATATAGGTTAAATAAGACAACATTGCTATTTTGACTAGCTCCTAATGGGTGTAGTCTCTCTGTAGCTCTCTCGTAGTGGGAATTTCCGCTAGGTGCCCAAGTTCTTGGTTCCCATAGGATTTTGCCATGGATCCCAGTTCCAGTTAAGGGTTCCTTGTCACTAAGCAGATCTCTTAGCCAATCAGTAAGCCATTGATTACCTTCCTCGGTTTAGTGCCGCTATTGCACAGATGAGCATTTCTTGACTTGCTGGTCTCTTCCATACAGCCGTGTGTTCAGCATTCTTGTGACAACTGTCTATATTGTATATCAGTGGTCTCTGGTTTCTCCAAATATCATTGATGAATTTCCCCTGACAGCTCGTGCAACACCTTCCAGTGCTACACATGCTATCATCTGGGAGCTGGTTACCATTCTGGATCTAGAAGGATCTCTTGGTGTTGTTTGATGGCACTCTGTGATTTCTTCAGCAATAGGCATGGGACAAGCATTCAATAGCTTACACAGAAACCTATCACGTATCAGGGACCCTATCGGTCTCTTTTATCAACAGCTCAGTGTGGGAAAGAACCAAGGACAGGGAGATGCAGGATTGAGCCTTCTTGAAGTTAGGCTTCCTCGCATTCTGTTCGTGGCTCCTCGTACCAGGTGGTGCCCTCAACTTCCTCAGGAGTTTATTGTATAAAAGCTAGGGTTTTATGGTGTCAACACATTATTAGTTTAGTTTAATGTACGATTCCTCCCTCTCACTCCCCCCAATTCTTTCCATCCCCTTTTACAGTCTCTCTGTTCACTGACAGGTTTTCTTAATGTTCTGCTCTAACATGATTAGGAACTACATATGAGGGAGAGTATGTGGTGCTTGGCTCTCTGCTCATATGTGTGGTTGCTAAGAATGATCTGCTCCAAGTCCAACCATTTTTCTTTAAATTTCATTATGTCATTTTTCCTTTCAGCTGTGTAGAATTCCTTAGTGTATATGTACCACAACTTTGATATCTATTTGTCCAGTGATGGGCATTTGGGTTGATTCCAGTTCTTTGCTGCTACAAACATGGTTGAGCAAATGTCTCTGTGCTTTGGTAAGGAAACTTGGGGGTAGATGCCCAGTAGAGGGATAGCTGGGTCCGCTGGTAGCTCTATATCCATCCTGTTCAGGAGCCTCCACACTGCTTTCCATAGTGGTTGTACAAGTTTGCATTCCCACCAGCAGTGAATGAGGGTCCCTTTTACCCCACAACCTCACCAGCATCTATTGTTGGTAGATTCTTTAATGATTGCCATCCTGACTGGAGTAAGGTGGAATCTCATTGTTGTTTTGATTTGCATTTCTCTGATGATTAATGACATTGAACATTTTCTCAAATGGGAATTGGCCATTTGTATGTCTTCCTCTGTGAATTCCCTATTGAGTTCAGTTCCCCATTTTGTGAGAGGGCTATTTGATACTTTTTCATTTAATTTTTTGAGTTCTTTCTACATTTTAGTTATTAGACCTCTACCTGTATTGTATGTAGTTGGCAAAGATTAACTCCCATTTTGATGGTGGTCTATTGGCTTTGAGTATGGTATACTTGACTGTACAGAACTTTTTAGCTTGATGATTTCCCATTGTAATGACCCAGGTTTGATTTTCCAATACCCATGTAAAGCCAGGTGCACAAAGTGGCACATGCATCTGGAGTTCATTTGCAGTGGCTGAAGACCCTGTCCTGCCCATTCTCTGCCTGGTCTTCTCTCTCTCTCTCTGTCTCTCTTCCCCCCTCGCCCCTCTCCTCTCTCTCTTCTCTCTGCTTGAAAATAAATAAAACTCTTTTTAAAGAAATAAATGCTAATTTCATTCTTTCTTGTGTCTTAAAATTTCAGTAACACCTATAAATAAAATTTTCAATAGAATGTTAATGTTATTATCAAATTTGAGACCTAATAGACCTTTCTGACACAAGAAGTCAAAGTCAGTAGAAAACATAAGGGCATAGCAACCAAAAATTCTTATAGAATTCAGTAATAGAAAAAATAATACCTCCAGTGATTTCATAAATGTGTGATTATGTTTTAAAAATGCTTTTTACATGCTGTGGCTATTTTGTTTACTTAAGAGATAGATTAAGAGGGTGTTAAAGGAAGCAGTAAGAAGCTTTAATACTTTCTTAACAGTTATTTTAAAATATCATGTATCTTCTCTTCTCTGAGATGGAAGTAAAAAAAGGCATGATATCCCTAGCAAAAGCAAAATATTATATTGACACAAAAGAGAATAGTTGCTGCTTTGAGATTTATACCGTAAAAGACAAGTAGGGGAAATAAGTGTGCATTTCTTTCTTAATTTTCCAATGCTTGAGAAGTTAATGCCATGAAAGGATCATTGAATCATTTAACATGCGACTATCATTTTCTATTCTCAAGGACCTCTCTACTTTAAAAATGTGCAAACAGTGTGGTGTTAAGAGATGCTTTATGTTAACATAAATGTTCCTATGTTGTAAACACGGAGGCTTCATGAGCTTCCAGCACCTAGGGCCAAAGCTGGTGGGGTGGTCAGCCGTGAGGAGCACATAGGAGGCCCGTCTCAGGTCAGCAGAGGGGCACAGGAGGCCTCTCACCATGCCCCAGGCCCCCTGCTGCCTCAGGATGGACCTTTGCTTTTGAAAGGGGACACACACTTTTATGCACCTCTCACATCTCATCACTTATCTTTATGAACGAAATAAAATGATGGCATTTCATGAGATAAAAGAAAACATTAAAAGATTCGACACAATAAATTCTGTAACATTATCATGTTACCATACTTTAAATATTCTTGACATCAAGCCCCAAACTATGTATTGTGGGAATGTTCTCTGTTCAACTTCACTTGTCTGAAGTCACGATAGATAACCTTTGTGAGACAAAGGAAGGAATCCTACTTTCCCTAGTAGCTTTTACTAGGCTATCAGCAAGAAGAGACAACTCCGGTGGGTTTTGGGACATCTTTTGTAATCAAGAAAAAAAAATAATAGTATTCATTTCTACATTTAACGATTTGAGATTTCTATATTTGTCTATATTAAAACTAGCAAATCATTTATTGGTAAAAGTCAGGCCCTCATTTCTTCTTAGGAAACACATTTCCATAGCAGGCTTCTTTAACTTTTTGTTTGTTGATATTTAAAGCCAGAGGCTTAAATAACTCCGAATCCAAGAAGCACAATCATAGACTTTAGCAAAATTGTAATTTTCTATTTATTCTACATACCTTGCCTGAAATCTAACCTAGCAAGTATTGTTTTAAAATGGAGAACCAGTTTACAAAATAGATCCAGGAGATTAATTATGAATTTTCAGAAAAAAAAAGTTTCTGTGGAGAAATCAATTGTATTGGTTTAAAGAAGTTTACTTTCTAATTGGTTATTACTTATTTAGGTGTGAGCTTGTATATTCAATCATTTAAATTGACATTCATAGGTTACAGTTGGCGCAAATGCTTCATGGCATGTATCAATTTCTACCTTCTAGCAGATATCAGCACCTTGCTCACACTGAAGTCTTCACCGGGAGATAATGGGTGTTCAGTTGCTACAGCGTGTGAAATACTGTAATTAGAACATATTCTATATTAAATAGATCAATTATTAATACTCTGCTGCTCTTAAGCAGGCATCACATTTGAAGTATTGAAATTCGAATTTGTCAATATTGGGGGATGTAGCCATCCTAAACAACGTGTCTGGGAAGGGGAAATGTTCTTTAGAAGGGATCTTAATCAGTTTCATGCTGAGCTAAAGAAAATTGTAAACTATGCATTAAAAGATTTACTGAAAGTTATTTTTGTCAGATCCACGGCATTCTAATTCACTTCTTCCCTTCAGCTTTGGATGATAATATACGTAATCTTCCAGCCACATTCATGAGCGAAGTTTGATGTGGATTTACACTGGTGGAGGCACATTACAATGGGTAGATTTAAGGTATTATAAAATGAGTTTTTGGATTTGTTACAGAGGTATGGAGCCCCTCGGACACAGGCGGATAGGTTTTCCACCATATGGCAACCACCTTATTATAAAACAAAACAGTGTTAAGTCAAAGTACCTGATTACGATTCGTGACTGCCATGCGGCTCTGATAGCCAGGCTTATATCTAATACCTCAGAAACAATATCATTTATTTTTCTGTCTTCTCTTATCCCTAAGTTATTGGGTTTGTAGGCTTTGAAACCTTAAGCAAAAGGATAAAATACAAATTATAGAAAACATCGGAGAAATCAAATTACATTCTTTCCAATCCTCCGAAGGATGGTTCTCATTCTTCTTGCGCAGTCTGCTTGAATCCCTTCCCAGAGAGCTTCCAGGGGAATAATTAGTAGTGTTTGGGGTCCCCGGAAAGTATTCATAACCTGCTAATTGGTTAATTTCCAGGCTTGACATAAATCATCCCAGGTTTTTGTTTATTTAACTTATTAAGAGTATTCAAAATTTTAAATGCATCAGCAATGTTCTAACGGGGAAGTTATAACTTAGAATAGTAGGTACTCTTGTTTTTTAGCTATCTCTTTAAATTCCTTATACAAGTGTGGCCATTGTTGAGGACTTGAACAAAAAGAATATTTTCATCATCCAGGGAGTAGAAAGCACATTCCTTTGCAACATCAGGTTCTAATAAGTCATATCTTTGAGCAAACTGCAGTGAATGACAAAAAAACCCACAAAAAACCCAAAAAACAAACCGTAGCACTGTTCCTTTTCATGGACAGATATACTAGATATATTTAGTTGGCTACAATAACTAGTTAATTTGTAGCCAATCAAAGTTAAAGTCCCGTGGACTTGTCTTGGGCTCCTGTTCTCAGACGCTGCTCTCTTATTAGCTGGGCTTTAATTCCAGTACTGACAGCCCAAAGCTGTGGGCTCTAATGAACTGTCTGTTCTATGCAGAGAGATGCTGGTAATGTACAATGCTGGTTACAATAATGATAATCTTTCGTGTTTTTAGCTTGTCAGAACTGGCCAGCTAACAACAACCAGTCTTTTACTAAAACTCCACCTCATCAAACTAACTTAATTAGCAATTCAACTCCTTATTTTTGTTTTTGATTCCCCTCTGGCTACTAATTAAAGCTTAATCGAAACCGCTGAACTGAGGTTGTAAAGAATTCATTAATATTAAAATTAGCCCCAACAATTTTTTGGGGGCTGGTGCAATTTGTATTTGTGACTGTCAGGAGTTTGAAATTCAGTCAAATTGTTTTAAAAAAAGAAAGACATACTAGAAATTCTCCGTCTGCCCTACATGTGAGCTGAGCACATAAGACCAATGTCAATAGCTTCACAAACAGATAATTTCTGACCATGCAAACGAAGACCATTTGGGCCATTTAAAAATATATGTAGCCCAAGTATAATTTAGGATTCCTTTTCTTCAGTCATTCGTACTGCGTTCTCCTAAGTGGTTTCATATTTTGGATAAAAGAGAGGCGAAGGGCTCTGGAAAAAATTTCAAGGATTGATTTTTATGTATTATCTTGACAAGATTAATATGTTTGAAAAACGAACAGATTTAGCTCCTCACTTTGATTTTTCCGTTGTTTGTAACATCAAAGATCACTCTCGCAGCGGCACTGGTCATTCTGAAAAGTCAAATCAAATGAGCACATAACTGGGACACAGGACACACTAAAACCAAAAATGAAATCCGATCTTTTATCAAGAAGAGTTAAAAAGGAAATGTAATACATTTTTTCTCTAATAAAATGGTCATGTTGGTGTACGCCTTTAGTTCATTTTCAGATTTCTTTTGATGGTTGAAATAATAGTTTAAAACTTTGATTTTTTTTTAAAGCTCGCACTAAAACATCATCAATTCAGTATTGAGATTTTTGTAAATATACTCAATGTCAGTGAGCTCAAAATTTGTTTTGCATGTGACATATACATTTAGATTGGAAATGCTTTTCTAACGGAAGATGATTTTCATAAATCAAATCTCTTTTTCATTTTAATTTTTTTATATTTTAATAATTTTGTGAAAACATGTATATTTATTTTACCCTTTAGGAAAATTTCAAGTACGTAGGAAACAGACTTGTTGGCACTAAAATATACAGCAACTAATACTATTTAGCATATCTTATTAAACTTGAAAATTAAAATATGTTTACAAAATGCAAAAACTTTATCAAACTATATAAGATAATTACATTTGCATGTGGGTTTCATATTGATAACACTTGTGACAAAATAATCATACCAACATTTTAAAATAAGTATATATCCATTTTTAAGACCATGGATTAAATCAACAATGGCATATATAAAACACACAGTTTTAAATCTTGGTGACAATTTTCACGAAGTTATTTAAATGCATTTTGACTTCTGACAAGAGGATGTAATTTATAAAACAGAATGTGCCTAGCAGTGGATCCTAAATTAGCATAATGAGGATACCTTCATTTCTGCAAGCACAGTTTTTGACATCCCAATATGGAGCTTTTAGAAGAAATCAGTTTAAAAACAGGGAGAGAGAGAGAGAGAATGGGTCAATTTACATAAGTAGAAAATTAGAGATAATAATATACCTGGAAACTTAATCTGATTTGAGTAAACAAAATAAAATTTATGTTCCAAAGAACAATTCTTATTTCAACTGATAAAAATGCTTTCTAACTGCAGAGAAGCGGGATGCGGTTTTCAGATGCAGCCGTCCTTACACACTAGGGGAGGTGTTCTGGTTATCAATGCATGGCAGAAAACATTCCCATTAATGTATGCAGATTTTTGAAAAAAATCTATGTTTTGAGTTAATTTTCCATTGTGTTTCTTATTAATCTGCTGCCATCATAAGTGTAGCCTTTTAATGCTGTTTTACAGTTTTCTAGTTCAAGGGAAATGATGCTGTCAGTTAGCCGAGGAATTTGGGTTTATACAAAAACATACCAAATTATTACATTATGAAACACAGCAAAACATTAAATTCCAACTCGAATCAGAAATGACTAAAGAAGCCACAGATTCTTTGTACAAGTTTAGGGGGAAAACTGAGTTAGTAGAGCAAAAAATAGAAAATGCATTTGAGGTTATTTATAAGTATCTGTTATAACTTTGAACACAAAAATAGTATTATTACACAAATATGTTCTTAAATATTACTGATGTCCTCTGGATACATTTGACCTTCACATCCTTAAGGAAGCTGAGAAACCATAGCACATGTGTGTTCAGGAATGCTTCCGTGGTTTTCAGCTAAACGCCCTTGAAGAGTACTGCTTCACAGCTGAAATGTCTGGAAAGGAAGGCTCCCTGACGCACCACCCGGTCCAGGGAATAAACTTGTCAGATTGGGGCCTGTATGGTGATCTCCTGTGGTCTTCGGGAAAGACAAGTCTCTATAAATTCTACGTAAAAGTGATGACTGTGAGGCAGAACCTACCAGGACACCTGATGGAGCATTCTCTTTAAAGTATCTGCAGCCTTCTTGATCTTAAATTAACACATTTCTGCTGGAATGGTCCAAGCTATTACTATTAAAGTTATTTAAATGTATACGCTACTCATAGGTTCCAGGCAAATAATAGAAGGAACATATGCCCAGCATTGATATAAAGATTCTTTTCTTTCTCTTACCTGTCCACAGACACATATATATGCTTAAAATAAGAAAAGCCCCAAGTACTTTCATTTTTCAAATATTAGTTACCAAATCTGTTATGTATGTCAAATACCACTTTAACATTCTATAGAATAATATAATATAATGTGAAGTGATGATTGTGAAAGCCAAACAGAAAGCATTTTCTAAATACTTCACTGTGACTTTGTTCCAAAGCTATAACAAAAATACAAAAAAAAAATCATTTTTGTGTCTAAAACTGGAATCGTCCCTTTTGTATCATGAATTTTCTGTGGAAAAGCTCCATGGAAGGGAAGAGAGGCAGGAGGAGGCTCTGGTGGGGAAGGAAGGACAGATGGCATCTCAGAGACAGAACTTGCCTGTGGAGACACCATCCAAGGCTGCCTTTGTGAGTCACTGCTGGCCACGAGAAATGGGCTCACTGGAACTTTCTGTGTGTCTTGTCAGTGTGATCTGCAAGTATCTGGTTGTTTGATAGGAAATTTCTCAGTCAGATTTCCTTTATTACATCCTAGTGAATACAGCCTTGGAAATTCAGCAATAAATCAGGGATTTCGGGAAAGGTGCTAGGAAGAAGTGTGGTTGCCAGGGGCTGGACTGAAGAAGGAATGAGTGAGGGCTTAAGGCAAAAACAGTTTCAGTTTTCGAGAAGGGTTCTGACTGGTTGGGGAACTCTGCTTAACTGTGCTTCTGAAGGGTTGGCTTGAAGATGACCAAGAGGCTAAACATGCACATTTGCCACAAATTTAAAGCGGGGAGACATCATTTAGCAGAAATGTAGCTTTCCTACTATAATTAAGGAATGAAAGCTGGGCGTGGTATTGCATGCCTTTAGTCCCAGCACTTGGGAGGCAGAGAGGCAGGAGAATCGTATATAGTGAATTCCAGGTCAGCTTGGGCTAGAGTGAGACCCTACCTCGAAAAAAACAAAAAGAAAAGAAAACAAAGAAAGAAAGAAGGA
Source organism: Zapus hudsonius (assembly GCA_004024765.1). Classification (NCBI taxonomy): domain Eukaryota; kingdom Metazoa; phylum Chordata; class Mammalia; order Rodentia; family Dipodidae; genus Zapus; species Zapus hudsonius. The sequence goes on from PVHP010025069.1 coordinate 17,845, forward strand.
AGGAAAGCAAGCAAGCAAGAAAGAAGTAAGAGGGACTGGAGAAATTGCTCAGTGGTTAAGGCACTTGTTTGCAAAGCCTATCTACCAGGGTTTGATGCCTCAGTATACAAAATGGGGCATGTGTCTGAGGTCTGGAGTTCTGTTTATAGTTGCTGGAAGACTCTCTCTCTCTCTCTCTCTCTCTCTCTCTCTCTCTCCTTCCTTCTTTTTCTTCTTCTTCTTCTTCTTCTTCTTCTTCTTCTTCTTCTTCTTCTTCTTCTTCTTCTTCTTCTTCTCTCTCTGCTTGCAAATAAATCAAAAGCATTTTTAGAAAGGAAATGAATAAGAGATAACATGGAGAACAGTTGCAGCGAGAGAAGATGATCTTGTGTGTGTTGTAGGAGTGGAGGCACCTGGATGTCATGCTGTACCTGAGTCCACAATCTTCCTGGACAGAGGATGCCCTGGACTGATCAAGAGAAGGTACAGAGTGGCCAGGCAGCAGGCATGGAAGGCACCATACCCTACCTGACTGGGGCAGGGAAGCTATAGACATAGTTTTAAAGTAATATTCATGATTGCTTAGATCTGGAAAAGCCCATTATTGAAAGTCAAAATCATTTCGTTCTATGGAATGAACTAAATAAAACTAAATAAGAACCAGAAGGAATAAAATTTGAGTGAATGCTGTCAGTGAGAGTGAAATTTCTCTCGTAGTCCCCTCCTAGAAGTAGAGCTGGTTATTTCTGTTTAGAATGTAGTGAGCAGAGTGGGGGCTTCTAGGGAGAGAAGGAAGCGACAATGAAGTACACAGAGGGCCAAGTCCCCTCTACCTCGGGACAGTGATAGAATTGTGACTCTCCAGCAACTGTGCTGAGCGGACTCTGTGGTTTGTAGATTCAGAGAACAAGTTAGTGCTCTGCCATGGTGCATCACTCATTTAAAGACCGAACCTTAGATCCTCCTCCTGACATTAAATATAAGCATCTAAACTTTGACAGAACAAATTGCACACCTTATTTGGCTAAAACGCATCCCCTTCTGATAGGCTTACCAGGCCACCGTCTTCAGTACCTTTGAACAGATAGTAATACATTTTTCTATACACATTAAGGAAACAGGAAAGAAAACCTAATGATTTGTTGTCAAACAGTAGGAGTAAATGAATTATAGCCAGATTGCTTTACAATTAGAAGTTGACTTAGCTGTATAATTAAGAAGGTCAATACTACAATTTCTCAAATTATTTGTGAATGGATTTTTAAATGAGCATTGCAACTTATATGCATTTGCCCTTGAAGCCATGAAATAAGGGGAAAAGTGTCACGTGAAGCTCAGTCCAATAGCTGCTCCACATAGACTGCTTCTTCATGGAGCACTTGCCTGGCTATAGCTGAAGGATTACAACTAACACTCGTTCAATCCGGAATGCGTACACACAGAACTATATTTTATGTTTAAAATTCATTCTTGAATGAGTGCTTAAAGTCCTATTTTGTAAGTGTACTAGGATGTTAACATTCATTTGTGCGTTGAAACGCATATTCTTCAGTTTCAAAAAATAAAACCAAAATTATGCGCTTTCAACATAGATTACTGTGAATGTGTGTCACAAATTTAAATTTCTTTTGTGGAAATCTAGAGAATATTCTTAAAAATTAACCTGTTTTAATAACAACTAAATTTCATTATTAAAATGTTAAATAATAAAAATAACAAGCATATTTATTTTCTTTGGCTTTGAGAAGGTGTAGAGATTTCAAGCCTAGCGTAGTAGAAAATGTATAGGTATATATAAATTACATTAGGTTTGAAAGTTACTTTAGTGATTTTGGTATTCTTTTTTTTGTCTTTTAGTTGATAAGGATGTATGCCTACTTTTTCTGATCATTTACAGTTATGAAGAAAATTCTTGGTCACTTAGAGAATTTCATGAAAAACTAGAAGTGTAAAGAAATGTGTAAAGAAATGTGTGCACACAGCCTCTTCTAAGTGAAACTAATTTGCATTGTACAAAACAGATCAGTCATGTTTTGTAAAGACTGATAATTGAAAATATTGATCATAATTTTGGCTATTTCCAATTTTTTTTGCTTCTGTCTGATTTTATAAATAAAGTTTATTAAAGGAATGTTGCATTTATTCAACCGGTTGGTTCCTGGTTGATTTACTGATGATAACTAATTATTCCCATGAATCATTAGTTATAGAATGTAAGTCAGCACCTCTTTCATGGACTCAACCCACATGCCAATGACTTTTGGAATGACACCAGATGATTTAGGCTTTTCTTTTAAACCTAGTACATTAATTCCTTTCAGGTGTTTCTATAATATTTTCTTACAATAACTACAAAGATAAGGAATATAACATTTACACTGTTCAGAGCTAAGACTCATTTAGCCAACTTGCTAACGTTTCCCCTGGAGACTTTGAGAGTGATATACATAGAATCCAAGAAATTGTGGATCCAAAATATTTTGAGGGAATCAGTTGAAAGCAGATTAACTTGCTCCTGACCTTGCCTGCTCTTACAGTGGAACAAACAAGAGCCCTTACATGGCCGCCATGGGAAAGCGCCTTAGCTTTCTTCAGAGGAACATTGTGTATAAACGATTTAAACCCCAATTACACAGGGGCTGAGCTATTTGTAACCTTTATGCGAGGACAATTTCAGGGATGGATTTTCTTTTATTTCTGTGGATTTTACGTATCAAACAAGAATACAATAAAAGAGGCAAAGAGAGAGAGAGAGAGAGAGAGAGAGAGAGAGAGAGAGAGAGAGAGAGAGACAAGTGTGTTCCCTTAGGAAGCAGCCCCAGCCCAAGTGCATGTCACATTGAGGCGTGGCTGCAGGTACAGGGACGTGCAGGACAGCATGCGGTCCACAGGACCGAGCTCAAGCAAGTTGTCTAATCCTGCATCTCCCGAGCTGGAGTTCCAGGTCTCATTACTCATCAGAAAGCATGGCCCATCAGAGTCACTTATTTTCTTGGACTTTTATAAATTTAAAGTTCCCAGTGGCTCTAATACATCCGATGAATCCAAAGGTCTGAAGAGAACGAAGTACGAGTCAGACATGCACTTTGATTTACAACCTTGTGCAATGAAATTAATTAGGTGTCAAGTAACGGCAACAACAGATTAATTATCAAAATGTTTCTTGGTGGTTAAAGTTGTATGATCAGAAAAGTGTGCGGAGGAAGAGTTGATGGGGAGTTAAATGCTGTGGAGCAGAGAGCGAGGGTGAGGAACAGTTAACTTGGGACACATCCGTGAATATTCATTGCACACATGGGCACCGCATGTGCTGATGAGCACACCTGGGCTGGAGCACAGGCTTCCTGGATTCCACAGGGTCATAATTACAAACAGACAAGTGGAGAGAAACCATAGGTCAGCCAGCAGGGCAGAGGACGGGGAAAGTGCCAAATTCTCCAAGTTTCCCAGAGCACAATCAGATCCACAACTTGCCCGGCACCTTTCATGTGGAATAGAACCTCAAGCAGACCTGTCATCAGGAGAGCAGCGCTCTCCAGGCTCAGGCTGGGGCACTCGGTGCTCTCAACTCTGCCTCCCATTCCATGGGGGTTAGCAGAGAAAGCAGCTCATGGGACCTTGGATTGCTCCCTGAGCAGCATTTCCTTGGGACTCTCATTTGTCCCCAATACTTCAAATCTTCCAGCCTCAGGCTCCCAGCTAGTGCACACGAGTGTTCACACCACGCTTCTGCTCATGGCGGGGGTCCTCTGGTTCCCTCCCCACTACTTAGTATGCTTTTTCCTTTTCCACATTCATAGTCATATGAATTTCTATCTGTTTTGGAAGGCAATTTCTGAAATGGGATTTTATAGACCTCCGTCTAATTTATTTCCCTGGGTTATATCTTTCTATGACCATCTCTGTCTTTTCTGCACTTCCGTTGCCTTCCTTAGTGTGTGGTTTCTCTCTAGTTTTCCAACCTCAACATGGCTGAATGCGAGGCTATCTGAGGGAGTCAGCGGTCTGGTTGTTAGAGAGATGTGGATTCAGGCTATCCCCCCAAACACTCAAAGGGACTCTGCCATTCTAGTTCAACTAGAATTAAATGCAAAGAAGTTTTTCATAAAGAGACACGAGTGTGTCAATTACCACAGCAATTAAAAGATAGCTGGTTGATCAATAGATGACTTTTTTGTCAACTTTGGGGCTCTAGGTTAAGTATTCAAAGAAGTAAACATATCAATTAAGTATTTTCTTTCTCTTTTTTTCTGACACAGAGTGGTAGTATGAGTTTCAGAAACCCCACCAAAGATTGGTTTTATAAAAGGAACAGTGATTATTGACATAAAAATTATATTAGGATGGGAACCCACTGTGCAGGCAGTTCATCCCGCTGAAAGTCCAATGTTCTTCTCAGGAATCTTCTGAGAATACATTTCAGAAGAGCTTTTATTCTGGGAGCTTGCTTGCTCATTGTGAGATGACAGGAGCCACATCTAAGCACCACACTGAGCTTCAGGAGAGACGCTTCCCACTGCTCCTCTCTCCACATAACAGAGGGAAGAGGCTACTGACAATAGAATCCAGCCAATTCAGAAATGTGTGTCTCAGTTAACCTATACTGATCTCACTCTCCGATGGAGATTCTGTTTGTAATTTTCAGAAGGCTCCGAGAGAGCTGTGGCTCTTCCAACCCTACCAATGAGCCCCAGGCCGATAGCTGTCTTCCTGGCAAGAGATGCACCACCCCAGACCTACCATGGAGGATCCACATGGAACCCTGTAGAGAGTGGTGGGATAAGCAAGAGACCTATAACCACAGCCAGTCAACCCAGGATAAGCCAGTGAGAAAGACACCAATAATCTTCAACACAACCTAAAGCAGAAGTACAGAGACCCCTAAGACCTCAACAATAAAGCAGCCTTAATACTCACCCACCATGACTTAATAGTCACCTACCATGACTCAGGGAATGGAGCGGAAGAGGGAGCAGAAAGATTGTAAGAGCCATGGTGGGGGAGAATATCCAGAGACATGGCCCCCTCAGTAACATCATACTAAGGAGGAGTGGAACCTGGCTGACCCCTACCCCATGGACTGATCCAGTTTGCCCACAGAGGAGGATACCCAGATGATTGGGGACAGGGAAGAGGGAAATCAGGGAACTGGGGACACCAACACATTATTTGCTCATTCAGTGTACGTAAATATGGATAATAAAGATACATTTTATTAAAAAAAAAAAAAAGACTTCTCCCAGTGCCTGACGCGGCCAGTTCCTTTCTACCTTGTGACCATAGCTGGGTCACAGTGACTGTGAGAGTGATCTTTAGCCTTTTAAATAATCTTTATTCATTTATTTATTTGCGAACAGAGAGAGAGGGGGGGAGAGGGAGAGGGAGAGAGAGAGAGAACGGGCATGCTAGGGTCTCTTGTTGGGGCAAATGAACTCCCTAAACCTTTGCCACTCTGGGCATCTAGCTCTACAAACGTACTGGGGAATCGAACTCTGGTGGTCAGGCCTTGCAAGTGAGTACCTTCACCTGCTGAACCAGCCTGACATTTTGCCTTTTTAAAGGACATTAGAATGGGATGAGGACTAGGAATGACATCTGAGAAATCAGCCTGGTGGCCCTCCTCCAGGTTTGCAGATGAACATGTAAGTGAAGACATGTATAAATTCATGTACATACTTGGAAACCACAAGAAGACCGCATGCTTTGTTAAGGATATTTATTTTAAGGGGGGACTAATAGCAAGGTAGTGAGAATAGCAACCATCACAAAATGCTGCTGCAGTGAACTAGAAATGAAGCTTCAGTTTGCTTAGCTATTTCATCACCCTGGTGCTGGGGAGGGAGCACAGGTCCTAAAACAAACTTCCCCAGAGAACTCTACCACTGAACAACAGCCCCAGGCCTCTGCACTGCTCAGAAGACAGAAGGAATTGTTTATGAGACGAACACAGAAAACTAATGCTACACATGAAAGTTTGTGCACATGCGCACACACACGTATGCTGCATATACATATCTAGTTAATAAACAGGCTAGTTTCTCAGTCAGACTTACCTTTATGTATAGGATCTGATTACACTATGCACTGTTTTTTAAACAAAATAGCACATTCTAAATTATTATAGATAACATGGATGAGTATATATATATATATATATCATATTAGAGAGAAAATTGGTATCTAGTTTGATGCAAAAGAAAGGTAATTTAGAAATTTGGCTAAATACTTTCCTTTTGCTTATAATCTTTAGGGGAAAATATAAGTGGATGCTTGATTGCAGAAAGAAACCATCAGACAGTGGGCAGAAAGGCCTTAAAAAAGTTAGCAAGTGCAGTCCGTGGGTCACCATCACTGGCTCTGCAGTTACACCTTGTAGCTGAGCAGGCTGGGAGGAGAACAGCAAATACCAATAAGGGCTGACTTTCAGATTACCTACTGGTGCCCACCATGTCCACTTGGCATCCCGATCAATACTCGAGTTTAGTTTGGAGAGCCTGAACTGAGGTGTTTGGAAGTCATGCTCTAAGAAAGTAAGAAGCATTTCAAAATAATGACATCCTCTCCCAGGCTTTCTGGAGGACTGTTTCTGGTTTAACTTGCATTTTTCTTCTGGCTTGCCATCACCGGGTTCAGTCAGCCCTTGGTAAGGTTGTGTTCACACAGTCACTTACACAATGGAAGCGCTCGTTTTTAATCTCACCAAAATGGTTTCTGATCTTATTTCTTCTGTGCCATTATCCTAGGATGCGACAGCCCCTTTTGACAAAGTTCCTTGCCCCCCAAGATGGCCCAAAGCACAACCTCTCCAAATTTGTAGGCATGAACTTTAGGTCCCATCAATTCAGAACCAGACACCGAATGTTAGCAAAGCCACTTGGTCACCTGCTCAGGCAGAGCAAAGAGCAGCGAGCAGATCCAGCATTCCCACCCAGGCAGGCCCTGTCCCAGCTAGGCTTCTCTGGCCCCACTTCACCTGGGGAGGAGCCTGGCAGGTGGGCAGGACAAACCCCACTTCCTCAGGACTTGGCACCAGCCTCTGCAGCTGGATGCGTGGAAGTCCTTGATGTCCCTCTGGGCCATCTGTGTGGCCAGCTCGGCTTCTCTGGCCAAGTCTCCATGAGCTCGGTCTATCTGCTCCTGCCTCTGCTGAGGCCTCAGTCCCCATCTCCACCCATAGAAGTTCCCAGGCACCCAGCGCACCTCCACCTGCCAGGGCCACCCAACCTGCCTCCTACCACCGCCGGGTTGAAACTGCCCTTTCTGGGAGGCACGCAGCGACCAAATGGAGTTTGCTTTTCTCTAGATTTCCTTGTGCTCTAATTTGAAGGGAAGAGGGAGAACTGCGGGGGATCGAGTCAGCCTTCCAGGGCTCCATCAGCAGCCCGCGCCTCCTGCGGCTGTTCTGATTAATGGCCGCGCCTCCCGCCGCGTCCCTGTAATAGGTGTCAGGAAGGTGTTTACTCCAAGTTTTACACCCAGTTGTCATGAAGGTCAAAACAATAGGGCGTCTCCCATGCAGGTTAAACATCTTTTTATGAGTCCACACTCCTTATTAGAACAGGCTTCTGTGGGCTGCAGGCTTGCTAAGCTCCTGGGGTCTGGCTCTCCAGGCGACTCAGCAGGTTCTGAGCACAAACCCTGCCTGTAGGCACCTGCAGGGATGTGAGCTGGGGACGGCACCCCAGGGGCAGAGACCCACGGTTCCTCCAGCTCTGGAGCAAGTGTCTTGTCTGAAAGAGGGAAAGGATGAAAAGGAAGGAGGGGCTATCAATGGAGGGGGGCCGATTTCCATCAAAATATATCAAATGTTTGCATGAAAATATCGCCATGAAATTCAAAGTGCTGTATATATAATATACTCATAAAAAACCCTTCCCCCACGACACAACATTGTACAAAGTAGAGGTGACATAATTTCTTAAACTTAGAATGAATGCCTCCTACCACTTTCAGTAATGCTATTCCTTTGTCTTAGGTTCCTTCCCATGACTGTCTCTTCAACCTCTCTACCTCCTGCACAAACAGACCCCACAAACAGAGAGAAGCATGCCACAAATCAGACATATTCTCTCCCATTGGCAGTCC
>PVHP010025070.1:0-25900 GCA_004024765.1 Zapus hudsonius
TTTTTTTTCAGAAACATTTCAATCTTTGTCCAAGGTCAAAGAAGACTCCATGAAAACTGTACTAAGAAGAGTAAACAAAGGAAAGGAGACTTCATTTCCGACTAATGCATCTTCTAGCACTTGCTTTTAGTGGATCTGAGAGTTTAATTCTTCCTTGTCCTAAACGATGTCAGTTTCGCAGCTTCCTGTGGTGGATAGATTGTTCTAAAAACACACAGTTTTAATAGCCAGAGCAATCTTTCCCCAGAATCCATTCAAAAGGTCCCCTCTCAATTTCCTCCCAGTCAGTCTTCCTCCTATCACGCTAATTATCGATTGTTTCTAACCTTTGCAGACTGACTCATTCCTCTCGATTTTTATAACTTTAGATATTGTCTTGATAGTGGAATTCATTTGTGTCCTTATCACCTTAGTTGACTTATTTGAATCATATTGATTCATTTCTTTTGGTTTCCAATGGTGCTTAAAGCTCTTATTTTTGGTAAAGATCATTTAAAAACAGTCTTTCAGGAAACATGGTAACTGTCCGACTATTGTAATTCATTCTTTGTTAACTTTGAACACATATTTCTGAGGAACATAGTAAGTTATACTTTATTTAATAAACAGAAATACTGGTAATTTTCATGCACTGGATGATTAGAATGCTTTACTGTGAAGCTAACTGACCTTTTAAGCTGATATTCTTCCAGACACAGTGACATTCTGCCCGAGTCTATGACCCATGGTATTTTTCCCCGTTGTCATTAGGAAGAGAGAGAGGCACAGTGTGCTGAGGATGCAAGAGGTGATTTTTTCTCTTCTCTGGACTGTGGTCTCTGCATCAGATCCCCACACACCAGCTGTATGACCACAAACACATCCTTTTAAGTCTTTCAAATCTTTTTGTTTATAAGAAAGTTGATTACTTTCATGTCCCTACCCTATTTTATTGTGTAAGGATTAATAAAATAGTCTTTAGGAAGAAGTATCTTGTATAAAGAAGATGTGCCATGAAAATTTTTGAATGAATTGGTTCAACATTTTTTCCCTCATATTGTTCTCAAGGCATAATGATAACTTTTATTCACTAATTTAGAGACCTTGGTGATATATGCTCAGTTTTCCCTGAAGAAAGTTTCTCAACAGGAATGATATTGACTTATATTGAATTGATATTGATAATGACATGTGACTACCATTAATTATGTCAATAATTTCACTTAAAAGTCTTTGCCACAAAGATAAATAACTGTTGCTGAAGGCTCATTATTAAAAAGTGTTTTGGTTTGCTCCCTCTGTAAATTACTTGAATTAAAAAAATTTTTAAAATATTTTATTCCATCCCAATTGTCCTTCAGAATACTGAATTCACTAGTGATAAAGTTAAATGTGCCAAATGAATTAGGAGGTTTGTGGATAGAGATGGAGATTTTCTTTAATTTTAGGGAGTAATATTGGGATCCCACAGCAAGATCAGCCTTACAGAAGGACTGTAATCCATATGAAAAAGACAGGGCTTCATTGTCTGTTACCATGATAAATGTTACTTCTGTGGCTCAGTTTCCCTAACATCTCTTTAATGCTAGTGCTAATCTCATCGACTCCTCAGGCTTGGCCTCTATAGATCTTCTAAAACACACAGTTGTCTTGAAGTCTATACCTTTGGGATTTACTGTAATTTTTTATAAATGTAGCTGTTCATATCCACAAAATTATCAATATATCTATATTAGGCTGAACTAGTCAATTTAAAAGGGCAATTTAGGAAAAAAGTGAATTATAGAGTTCTCCAAAAGGAGCAACACTAGTTTTTCTTGCTGTGAATTGGAATATTTAGCAGTGAGGGCTGTGAATGATCTGAGAAATTTAAGACTGAAAAGGAGGGACATAACTGCATGTAGTACAAAACCCTAGTGGAAACAGACAACTTTATGTGACATCTTAAATAATAAGAAATTGTTTTATACAAGTCTATCAATCACGTTAGTGAACAAGCTATTTTAAATCTTAAATAATGGCAAAATGATATACTAGTTCCTTTCCATAATGGAGTAAGGTTTCTCCAGAGAGACAGAATCAGTGAATATGTATCTCCTCCCAAGTCCTTCTTCTCCTTTTCTGGATAGTTGTCATTGTAAGATACTGGCTCCCGTGATCATGGAGGCCAAATTCCAGACATTTTTTTCAGATTTAAGACTTAAATGTAGGACTTGACAATATAAAATTTCTTAGAAGAAAACAAAGAAACAGTCTCTCTGTGTTAGCCTTGACATTGATTTTGTGTATACGATATCAAAAGAATAGAAAACAGGAGTGAATCTAGACAAGTGGGATTCTATCCAACTAAAATAAACAATTAAGGAATAAAAGCCACCTAAGGTATTGGAGGAACTATTTGCAAGCCATGTATCTGGTGTGGTAGTTTGATTCAGGTGTCCCCCATAAACTCATGTGTTCTGAATACTAGGTGCCCAAGCTGGTGGCAATTTGGAAATTGGAGCCTCCTGAAGGCAGTGTTGTTGGGGGCAGGCTTCTGGGTGTTATAGCCAGCTTCCCCTTGCCTGTGTCTGGCACACTGTCCTGCTGCTGTTGTCCACCTTTGCTTGTGCCATAGTTTCCCTACAATCATAAGTTTCCCCTTGATCGTGATGAAAGCCAAAATAAACCTTTTCCTTCCATAAACTGCTTTTAGTCAGGAGCTTTCTGCAGTCAAAGGGAAGCTAACTGCAACAACTGGTAAGGAGTTAGCACCCCAAATATTTAAGGAGCAGAAGTAACTAGCAACAAGCAAAACAATGAAATCCAAATGTGGGGAAAGGAGAAGACATACAAATGGTAAAGATTTATGAAATAGTGATCAACATTGCTAATCAAGAAATGCATGTCAAAATCACAGTTCGATGCAGTGCCCCACCAGTTATGATGACAAGAGACAAGCTGGACACATGCCTATAATCCTTGCACTTGGAGGTAAGAGGGGCAAGAAGCTCTCTAAGCTTGAGAGACATAAGAAATTGTTACTAAGTAAATAAATGAGTGAATAAAAAAAAGTATTGACAATACTGTAGGAGGAAAATATGTACACTATTGATGATCATGTAAATTTGTGCAGCCATTATGTAAAATAGTATGGAGATTCCTTAAAAAATAAAAGTATATATACTAAACATTTCAGTTACTCTACTTGTACGTATATAAACAATCCATTCAGGAACTAAAGTCAGAGGCCAAAAAATATCTGTATACTCATGTTTTTTTGCAGCATTATTCATAATAGAAAAGATTTGGAAACAACTTCAGTGTGTATACATGGGTGAGTGAATAAAAGAATGTGTTATGTATGTATGTATGAACACATTTATATGCATATATGCAAGTATATACAGAAGCAACAGAGTATTATTTGACTATGACAAATAAAATCCTGCCATTTTAATGTGGAGGATATTAGGTTAAGTCAAATATTTCATATAGACAAAGACGCCTATGATCTCACTTAAATGGATAATGCAAAAGGCTCACTCATCAAACAGAACAGAAGGTGGCTGTCTGGGCTGGCAGATGGCAAAATGGGGAGATAATGGTCACAGGGCACAAACTTTCACTTATAAGATGAATAGACTTTGGGAATTTAATACATACCATGTTAACTATGGACAATAATGCTTCATTGTTCACTTAAAATTAATTAAGAGAATTGTTCTTAAGTGTTTTCTTCCCACACCAAAGGGAACTGTGATGATGGAAGCAAATTAATTTCTTTTCCCCATTTTACAACGTGCACATAATTCAAATCATGATGTTCGCTTGAATTTATTCAATTTTTATTACTTATACTTTAATAAAGCTGGAAAATTTTTGCAAAATAAAATATAACCTGACTAGTTTAGCAGAAATGCTGATATACTAGGCAAGTTTTAATGAAAACCCTTGCTTCTTGTGCAGATACGCTGAAAAACTACAGCTACCATTTGGTAAGATACGTCAAGCATTTTTCTTCTCTAGATTTGCCTCTTTTTATAGACTATTACTTTGAAAAGCTATAATAGCATTAAAATTTGGCATAAAACAAACTGTCTGTAGAGGGATAGTTTTAATCACTTGATAGTAAACAGAGTTTCAAACATAAAGTTGCATAATGTAGTTACAATTTACAGCGTCACTTTTATGTACCACTCATGTAATCTTTAAGCATGTTTATTCTTGTTATTTGTGTATGGTACAGACAGTAGAAATACAGCATTGTGTATATACTATTTATGATTAACAAATAACTGCACAGACATTTTAAACTGGTTGCCATACACGATAAAAATCACATGGAGAGACCTCTATGTCTGCTGGTTCTCTTTTCTTCACCTCAGGATGTTGCTCGTGCTCTGTCACCTGTCTCAAAGGCCTCAGCTGTGTCCTTTCTTCTATAAATTTCTTTCTTTAACACTGGCTCATCCAATCTCAGATCAGATGACACTTTCTTACAAAAACCTATCTGATCTCCTATAGAAAGTTCCTTCTATTCTCCTGTGGTTCTTTCTAATTTTTCTTTCATTAATTACACGTTTCCCAACCTACCCAATGACTTGAAATTCTGCCCATTGAACTTGGATTGTTTTCGATCAGCCTTTGACTCAATACTTCCCATGTATCATTGGAAATGGAAATGTGGGAGTTAGAAATAAATAGACTTGAAATTGGACATTAAACTCACCAGTTGTTAGTTATAAGTACTTTAGCAAATTATTCATTCTGAGCCTGAACACTTTCATCTATAAATGGAGAAATTAATACCTTCTGCACGATAATGCTGTGAGACTAAAGGAGTTAAATGCAAGTCCTAAGAGATCACTCTTCTGAACCATGTAGGAATTCAAGGTTACATCTTATCCTATCTTTAGTCCTTTAATGTTCTCTGAGCATTTGGATGTCTAGTTCATTCAGCATATATATTTCCAGATGAAAAGCTATTTGTGTACTCAGCTCTCTGACCTTGACTTTATTCCCATTCACAAGAGCTGTGTTCCCTCATCAATATAGTACTCATTATAGTTTGCCACATATGAAGTTTTAAATAAATGTATGTGAATCTGAACTGATTTGACTTTATGGCATTTTAATTTTAGATAAAAATAGCATTCTAGTATTAGAATAAACTATGTTAAGGATATACATACATAGTACTTAATAAACATAATTCAACTATCTTTTGTTCAAATGCAGATCATATATATATATATATATATATATATATATATATATATATATATATACTTTTTATATTGCATTTTATACTGGGGATTGAACTATTGAACTCAAGGTCTCTCACATGCTAGTCGAGTACTCTTCCACTGGTCATACTCCAAGCTCAGAGGTTTCACTATGAAATTTCAAAAAAATTTCTCTATCCTTGTTCAAGCACCGAAGGGAAAGGAAGAAAATGAAGGTTAGAGGAAGGGGATAAAAAGAGTGAAAGAAGGAGACAGAAAAAGAGACAGTGTGAGTGCAAGATACACTTCCCTTCATATATGATCCCCTAATCTTTTATTTCCCTTCTTCATGAGTGATTAGTTACCAATGATTATTCTGTGCAACACTGGGATGTTTTTTAAAGGGTCAAAGAGTTCATATTTTACAAATGAAATTCTTCAAGATTTGTTATTAACAAGGAATAGACATCTTCTATTTTTCTGAGCCATCATATGTTATACAATGACTTTGTATTTTACATAGATACGTGCTACACAAGCCTTCTTGTTGATGAATCTTTGGTGGTGCATTTGAGTATAACTCTAACTTGTATATAGTGGTTTCTTTTGTCATCTCGTTTTCTAGGTTTATTGAATGTCCACATTTGATACATACTAACAACAAAGAATGTCTGACTGATATTATTGTGATTAATGTTGGGAAATGTGGCAGCAGAATTATTTTAAAGACCATCTCAATGCCTTATAAAACCCAACTGCATTTCCTATGGGACATGGAGGGTCAGAGTTACCAGGCAAGGCCTAAGAACAGTTCTAACTCCATGATCACTTTTATATAAGGTATCATTCCTATGGAAAGGTGGTTAAGAATAAAGTGCTCTCTTCATCAAAACAGTTAGGCTCTTAACTGTACAATCTCTTTTTAGAGCTTGTATTTTTATGATTGTCTTATAATTAAACCATTTTTATACTTCTGGGGATATTAATTGAGAGACTTCTCCACCTAACAATATGACAAAGTAAAGTAATTCCAACTTTTATTATATTTAAGAAATGCTCTGCTCATTTTCCTTGTATTTCTAACACTGTGGATGATAATATTTTATTTATAAAATAAACTATGAGTTTTACATTTAACTATAAGTCTAATTTTTATTAACAAGGTATTATTGGTCATACAATGGACTTAACAATCACTGAATGTTAACAATCTACAAAGAGAGGACTGGAGAGATGGCGCAGAAGTTAAGGTGCTTGCCTGAAAAACCTAACGACCCAAATTTAAGCCAGACTCACAACGTGGACCATGCAACTGGAGTTTGCAGTGGCTAGAGGCCCTGTCATGCCCATATTCTTTCTCTCTCTCCTTGCAAATAAATAAATAAATAAATAAATAAATAAATAAATAAATAAATATATATATATATATATTTTTTAAAAAATCTACAAATACAATATTCCTGGGAGACCCACATTGATTTTTAAAGCGGCTACAAATATACTCGGTTTGAAAATTTTCAGATGGACTATTTTTTTATTATAATTGTCAGTTTTTTCAAATAAATAAGTTACCATTTAACATTAAGGTCCTCTACTTGAGAACATAGTAGTAATTTACATCTTTTTCTACTTTTAATATCCTTCTGACTGCAGTATTTTTCACTTAAAATATCTACTTTATCTATAATAATTTAAAAATAGTTTCCCAATAGTTTTATTTATGCTCATAGTCAATATGGAATTATATTTTTCTGTTGTTTTTTTACAGCCTTTTCTATGGAGTGGATTACTGCAAACTCAGTTGCTTTACTTGAAAAGATTGCAACTTTGTTTTTTGTATTTTTTTCCATATTGATTTTTTAAAAGGCTTATTAAATCCCAGTTCCCACTGGTTAAATAACTCTCATTGAAGATAAATGGCATACATACCTGCTTAGCATACTACATCTGTAAGACTGGCTTTTATGCTCTTGTTTTCTTTGCAGGATTATTTCTGCCCTGTGAGATATTAAATATAGGCTCTTGATTTATGTTTCGTGTAACGAGGACGTTTTCAAGGTTTCATTTTTACTAAGTGCACACTTACATATTAAAATAATAATAGTCCTACATTCTTCAGAAAACTATTTTTAGATAAGATGGAATCACATATGCTCCACAGTGCTGCCACGGAATGTGGTGAACCTCTTGTGATTCAGGCTGCTTTGATCTCAGGAGGTAAGATAATACAGTCATATATTTAGTACTTCCATTTCTTTTAGTCTTCTCGTTCCTCTGTCCTCATTTTCTTCTCTGGAAGCAGACAATTGGGCATGGTAACAGAAAGATTATTAGGCTTTCTGCCGTACTCACTGTACCAAGAGTATTGCAGGATGAATCAGAAAAGCCTATTCCTAAATCTATTTATTATTTCTTATTTAAATACCTGATGTCTCCGAATTTTCTCTGAAATAAGTTCATGGTAAAGAACACTTCCTTTGCAATTAAAGAAGACAGGACATTTCACTGGAAAAAAATGTCTCTTTGAATGAAATTCAGAGATAGAAAAACTGAAGAATCTCCCTTGTCTTGGGACTGGGAAAAGGAAAGGGTCTATGATCTCCTTCTAACTGAAAAAAAAAAAAAAATCACTAGTGAAATCTTGCAATGCAAACAAGACTGGATGCTAACTGTATTTCAAAATCTAGCCTTTTTCATGCTACTATGATTGCAAATTAATAGCCCCTCATGAATGAAGTTTTATTCAGCTATAAATTGGGTGACTATATTCTGCTGGGATAATTTTGAAGATAGAAGATTGTCTTGATTAGTCTAGTTTTGGCACAATAAAGGAATGAAAGCTAGCAACGAATTCTGTTCGGTAGGAAAGGAAATAAAAGATCCTGATGGATGTAAAAGAGGTCAGAATTATGAAAGAGTTTTGCCTAAGAGATCTTGCCCAGGAGAGCAGTGATTTTTGAAGAAATGAGCTATTCCTGTCCATTATGGATAAGAGGGAGAGGAAGGTATCAGTGTTCATGCAAAACAACACAGAACAAAACAGTCACCTACACGATGGAATTTTACTCAGTTGAAAGGAAAAATGAAATATCAAAATTTAGGAAAAAATGGTCTGACTTTGAACAGATCTTACTAAGTGATCACTCAAAAGAGCAGAGAATAGAACGTCGCATATTCTCCCTCATATGTGGTATTTAACCAGGATAACCGTTTTATTTATGCTGACTAGTAGAAAGAAGTGAGACGTTATGAATGAGGGGTAAGGGATGGGGGAGGGGAATGGCTTAAGTATGAGGATAAACAATATTAGGTTCAAAACTATAAAATCCTTACAAGCATACTGTAACCTACTGAGAAAGTAGTGAGGGTTGCCTGGCAAGAGGGGCCGTGAGTAGTAGGGGAGAGAGTCTAAGCCTGTGAATAATTAGATCAGCCTGACAACCTATGGTTCCAACCACTGGTTCCTTCCCTCACTGAGCTGTTGACCAAAGCGACTCATGAGATTTCAACAATAAGAATTCTATCAAAGCTCTTGAGTGCCCTCCCAGGCCTGAGTCAAAGCCCTGTTGCTGAAGAAACCACAGAATGCCATCGATCAGCATCGAGAGACCCTTTCAATGCCCGGAACGGTATCCAGCCCCCAGAAGGCAGTTAGTGTAGTATTGGAAGGCACTGCACAGGCTGCCAGGGGAAACTGATCAATGACAGCTGGAGTAAACAGAGACCACTGACATGAAACACAATCTGCGGTCATGAGTAGGCTGACCACACCTCCTACTGGGAGAGAACAGTGAACCAAGAAAGGAGCACTTGTGTAATGGAGGAGCCTGGGCCTGGGGGAGACAATCAACAGCTTTCAAATTTGGCCAGTTTTCCACTTAGTGAGGGAGACCCCTTGTCTGGAACTTGGGATTCAGGGTGATAGTCACTGGATCCCGTACTCTTGGGCTCCCAGGACAAGTTGTACTACGGGAGCGATTTACGGGGAGGCTACTAGGGATAGAATCTAGGTAGTCCAGAATTGTGTATGTTGTTGGCCTGCACTGATCTCACTCTCCGGTGGAGATTGTGTTTGTATTTTTCAGGATGCAGCGAGAGAGCTGGGGCCCATCTAGCCCTGCCAACAGACTGTAGGCCGATGGCTGAGATTCTGGCAGGAGAGGAGCCACCAAAGTCATACCATGGAGGATCCATACGGAAGGAACCCCACAGAGAATGACGGGATGAACAAGGGACCCACAGCCACAGCCATTCAATCAACACAGGATAAGCCAGTGAGACAGAAACCAATGATCTTCGACACAAAGACCCCTAAACTCACAACCTTAAAGCAGCCTTAATACTCACCCACCATTACTCAGGGAACTGAGCGGAAGAGGGGGGTGGAAAGATTGTGAGAGCCCTGGTGGGGGAGATTATCCAGAGGCATGGCCAGGAGAACCAGGATGAATACTAGGTTATCCATGGTCCCCTGTCACAAGGACTGATCCAGATGACCCATGGAGGAGGTTAGCCAGTGGAGTGGGGAGGGGAGGGCAGCGGGGAATTGGGGATAACAACTCATTGTTTGCCCACTAACTACTGTAACTCATTATGGAAAAAAACAACAACAACAAAAAAAAACCCCAAAAAAACAGTCACCACGTCACTTCTGCCTCCTTTCTTCCTCTGAGCCCACTTTCCATGCAACCATCCTGGACCAGTCAGGAGTAGAAGAATGAGGTTGGGGATTAGTGGGGAAGTTAATTAAATGGCATTTTAATGTGCACAATATTATTCAGGTCTTGTGCAGGTGTGACCTTATGAATGCAACTATCAATTGAATCTGGAAAAAATTGTTCCAAAATATTCCTCAGGAATTGTTTCATTTCCTCTTATCCAATCCATGCCACTGAGTAATAACTGCCATCTGCTCTCAGATACACTTCATCCCTGGGTCTGAAAACTAGGACTCTGCCTTAGGCCAAAGTAATTCCAACTAAGAGATCTCCTGAACACTTTATGGTTCAAAGACTGAGAGAAACCATATGCTTAAGGCTTGGTATCATCAGATGGACTTCACTCATGGTAGCTGTGGATATCAGTGTCCTGGACTTACTCAGCCTTCTGAACTTATTGTCCTTTATGATGGCTGTGGAGCATAGGATCTCCATCTAGTTCTCCTCATGGAATGCCATTCTTGTAGCCAACAACCTAGACTTCTATGCCTACTTCTCCTTTGTCATTGGACCTATGAAATCAGTTGACAACAGGTACAGGTGACCATGAATTTGGAGAATGTCACTAGAAAAATGGGTCTTCTTCCAGGTAATCTCTGAGCATCAGCAGCAACCCAGTTGTACTGAACCGCTATGTCTGAGCTTGCCAGGAATTGCTTGATATTAAGGATAAAAATGCTGGAGGGCTAGCAGTATTTTGCTCTTAGAAATAGGTTGATAATGAGCTGAATGAGTCACAGGACATCTCGACACTAGCATGACTCAGGGTGTCATGAAACACAAGGATTGCTTCAGGGAGATCACATCACCAGCAAATGTTAGGTCCATTTGAGATGCTTCTATACGAAGAACATTTTGATGAAGCTACCCAATTCTCTGCATTTAATGTAGAAGACCTTTGTCTCATGAAATTATACTGGGAAGCTTTAATATAAATTTCAAAGTAAATGAATTATTATTTATGAAAATACTAAGGGTTTGTGTGACATTCGTTATATTACTTCTAATAGAACGTGAAGAACTAAACGTGAATCATCGGAACAGCCAATATAAGTTGCTCATTCTCTCTCTCTGTCTCTCTCTCTTCTTCTTCTTCCTATCTTGTTTTCCTCTTTCAATGCAGTGAGATTAGTGACAGAACAGGTACTGACAATGCTGTTTATGCTATTCCTCGTGTCACATAAAATGATGAGGACTTTACACATGTGAGTGGCTGCTTGCTGTAGAGGTATTCCTCTGAATAAAAGTGAAGAGTTGTCTATCTAGTGCAAATCCAGCATCCTGTGGCGGTATCTGGGACAGAACCACTCCCCCACCAACATGGTTAGATTATGAAGTCAACATCAAATGAGTTGATATGTATACAATAGTTTAAAAAGAACCAGAACTGTCTCCTAATGTTTTATGAGACAGAGGAAATAATCTATGTAAAACTCTTAAGTGTTTAACACTGTTGCTTAGAAAAACTGGCACACCAATGAGGCGGCTCAGGATTGGTGAAACCCAAGCCAACAATCAAAAGGCAAGGAAATATTCTTCCTTGGTTATAGGCCTCTAGGACACCTGGAAATGTCAAGTGTGGTTTTGACAATAATTTTGAAAAGACTGGTTGTTTGTGTTCAACGTCAAGTATTTAATATCTCACTTTTATAAGTAATTATTCTAGGTAGAATAGCTGCAAAATGAAATCAATATATGCCTTGAAATATCTAAAAGATAAAATAGTAACTAGATTTCACTAACTTTTTTGGTTCACTGTACTTTTTTTTTAGTTTCATCTGTCTTTTTAAAAATATTTTATTCTTTTTCAAGCAGAGAGAGAGAGAGAGAGAGAGAGAGAGAGAGAGAGAGCAACAGGGGTCTTATGTGGGTCTTGGGGAATTGAACCCGGGGCCTTAGGCACTGGAGGCAAGTGCCTTAACCGCTGAGCCATCTCTCCAGCCCCACTGTACTTATTTTTAACAATTCTTTGGGTAAACAGCTCCAGACCTGTACTCAAAAGGAATTCAAGAGGCTTGAGAACCTTTGACTTTCTATAAGCAGCTAAGCAGTTTACTTTATACTGTTAAGTCTTCTATAGTGTTTTGCTTTGTTTTCAATAATCACAAGCAAAAGCTCAAGTCAACATTTGGTTATGTGAGATCATCCATCTGTTATTTATTAGTGTCAATTCATATAAGATAAACCTTATATTTTCCAGTGAATGACTGTAAGAAAGTTGAAAACAGTTGTCCTGTGAGAACATAGCCACTCACTCTTTATTATCAACTTAAGGTGTCTTAAGTTGTTTGAAGTAGAGGAAAATGTTATGCTTGATATAAAATACAAGGCAAAGTGGTGATCCCCATTCTGGCTGATTTCACAATTAAGCCTAGGAGTTTTGAGAAACAGAGCTTCCCGAGCCCTGTCCAGAAATACTCCAATTTTCCAAGGCTAAAGTAAAAGAATTTCAAGTAAATTCACACAAGCAATGAAAGAAGTAAACACAAAACTTCACAGTTTAGGGAGGCCCTGGTTTATTTTAAGTGGAAACTGAAGGTTTTAATTTGAAAATGTAATAATTTAAAACTATAAAGTAGATTAGAAAAATGTATGTCAGGCTGATGTAATCAAAATATTATGCAATGAATAAGAAAAAATTATGTAGAAAAGTCACTTGAAAAAAGGATTTGAGCTATGAATGTGGGTATCTTCTTAAAGAAGATATACATATTATGGACCAGGTATTTTCATAAAAGCAAAATTGTTTATCACAAAAATATTTTGTACTGGCTTGGTGATTTTTTGTTTATATATCCTTTGACAGATGATATCCCTTGATTTCCAAACCAGTGACATTAGGAAGAATGTTTTGGGCTGGAAAGATGGCTCAGAGGTTAAGGCACTTGCCTCTAGTGCCTAAGGCTCCGGGGTTCAATTTCCCAGGACCCACATAGGCCAGACCCACAAGGTGGTGGCCCTGGTTCTCATTCTCGTTCTCTCTCTCTCTCTCTCTGCTTGAAAATGAATAAATAAAAGATATTAAATATAAGAATGTTTCGACAGCCCTCATTTTGATAAAGCCCTTCTCTTAAAGCTAGAGAGGAATTGGAGCCAAGTGCAGCCACCTCCGTGTGCTGGTCTAGTGGATCAGAGAGTACGTCTGAGGAGCAGAGCTAAGAGTCTTTTTACTCTGTATATTGGTGATTGACAAAAACTACAGTAAACTATATTTTATTTATTTATTTTATACTTGTGTTCCTTAAGAAGTTATAGAGCTCCAATGCCTTACAAGATATTATATTCACCAGTATATGAATAATTTGTGTGGATATAAAAATGTATAAAAAGATAAGAAATGAACACCATTCTTTCCTGTAACCTGAACAGCTAAGTGATGTGACAGCATTTTACATGAGTGGAGAGCAAAAACATTCTATCCCATAGACAAATATCCATAACTCAGACTTAAAAGCTAGCCAGTTTCTAGCACTGCAAAATTCCCATGATGTTATGATATAAATCTACATATCATTATAAAATTATTTTATACTCTGAAAATATGGGAGCATTTGTCATCAATCTAGTCCAATTACACTGAACCAAATGTTGCCTTTGGTCTTATAGGAAATAAGCGTCTTCTGTCTTATCAAGAAGTTTCTGGAAGTGAGTGTTTCCTAATTGATGGGAAGTAAAAAAAAAAAGTGTACAGTTGCTGAACCTGTCATAGCGAGGAATGTCATTTCTGGGAAGCATTATTGAAGCCAAAACAAAAAGATGGGGAAATGCCGAGCCATGGATGACAGAGTGCTGACCTTCAATAGAGTCAACCACAAAAGGCTGGCTGGTTTCTTTTCTACTCATTTGCACCACCTGATGTCACTGCTTACAGTCAGTTTCACGTGGCTGGGGGGAACATCCAAACCAGACACAGTTTAGGAAAGGAGAGATTTTAGCTTATAGATCCAGGAGGAAGTTCCATTGAAGAGAGAAGAAGCTGCTTCCATACATCCAAGCAGATAGAAATAACCAAAATCCAAAGCAACAAACATAGATTTCAGCAAGCAGCAGGGACCCCACTAGAGCTCAGACTGTTCTGTAAACCTTTAGACTGGAAATCAGATCTGCCACCAGACACACCTTAGTGCTGGACTCCAGGATATGTCTCTAGTGACACCTCCTCCAGCCAGGTAGCTGGAGACCCAAGTTATAAGCTTTAATAAAACAACTGAGGGCTAAGTACTAAACTATCCAGGGTCCCCTGCCACAGGGACTGATCCAGCCGGCCCAGAGGAGGATATCCAGCTGATTGGGGATGGGGAGGGGGGCATTAGGGAATTGGGGATAACAACTCATTGTTTGCACACTGAATAATGTAACCCATTATGGACAATAAATATATATTTAAGAAAAAAAAACTGAGTCTGTGGGGACACATTCAAACTAATGAAGTCACTATTGCTAAAAGAATGGAGAGAAAATGCCACAGGGAAACTTAGTTCCCTTAAAAATGTTACCCAAGACTGGTCATGATCAGAATAAAGGATTTGGGTTAATCAGTAGCACAGATATAAAATTAAAATAATAGACTTTGGGCTGGAGCAATGGCTCAGCAGTTAAGGCACTTGACTGCAAAGCCTAACTACCTGGATTTCATTCCCCAATAACCAACAAAGCCAGATGTCCAAAGTGCCACATGCAAATGGAGTTTGTTTGCAATGGCAAGAGGTCTTGGCATGCCCATTCTATCTTTCTCTCTCTCTCTCTTCTTGTAAAGAAATAAAAAATAAACAAACAAATGTTTTTAAAATATTAAAGGAATTTGTCATCTAGTTTTGGTGGGAATCCAGAAGAATTGGCAATAGCCAGTATAATTTGGGAATTGTCTCAGGAGCCTCATGGGAGTAGCATTATCCATCCCTCATGGTACTGCCCAAATTCTCTTTTTCCTTAATTCTATTTTGAATTAGCTAATGAGGTTAGACTCTATTGCTGAAGATACTATATGTTCCAGTGTCAGAACACTGAGGAATTAAGCTGTAATAGCTGAAAATCTCCTCTCTGCAGACCATGGGCAGAGAAAAATAATCAACAGTCTTAGCCAGCAGTGGGCTTTATGAGCTACATAACTAATCATCTGGAAAAGATCGGCCTACTGGTACAATAGTCATAATTATTATGTGGGGTAACCAGTTGCTCTCTGATTGGATCTGGTACCTACTCCAAGGAGAGATTTCCTTTCTAATCCTGAAAACCTAGTCACAAATTTATGTCTGAGAAAGTCATAGGCCCAGGAGGGAAGCTATTACTGTTTTTTTTTGTTTTTTTTTTTTTTTTTTTTTTTTTTTTTTTTTTTTTTTTTTTTTTTTTTTTTTTTTTTTTTTTTTTTTTTTTTTTTTTTTTGCTGAATGAACATAAATAATTGCCCTCAAATATTTATAAATAAGCCGGGTGTGGTGGTGCACACCTTTAATCTCAGCACTCAGGAGGCAGAGGTAGGAGGATCACCATGAGTTCAAGGCCACCCTGAGACTACATAGAGAATTCTAGGTCAGCCTGGGCTAGAGTGAGACCCTACCTCAAAAAACAAAAACAAAAAAAATTATAAAGATGCCCAAAGATTAGTGCTAATCTCACTTCTGGCCAAAGAAGTTTCTTTTGCAGTGAGCAGGGACTCTATTTGGGAGATTCAAAACTTGACACAGTTCTGAGCAGTGATTGTTGAGTGAAAGAGGGCATCCTTGTAAGGGGTTTGGGCACAATGCAGAAGAGAGGACAGAAAGAACAGAAGAGCCAGCGATGGTAAGAAGTGTTTGGACATGACATGGCCATTTCATGTATGACTTCATAGTAACTGTCATTACCTGCATAAGACAGGCACAATATTAGACCCATCAACATTTTTCACAAATGCTAGAGGAGGGCAAGAAAAGGCATTAAAACAGAAGAGGTGTTGGGAAGAAGAGAGGATTCAGGGGAGGAGGATGAGGGAACCGGGACGAAAGGAAGCAATGGGAAGATATCATGATCAAATTGCTCATTGTATATGAATGATTGTCAATAAAAACTTAAAAAATAATTTATCAGTCTCTAATTGATAAATAACAATTGTGTATATTTCTGGGAAGCATTGTGATGTGATATTTTGATTTAATCTAATTTAGTCAAGCTAATTGGAATATTCATCACCCTACCAATTTATCATTTGATTGCGCCTCATTTTTCAAGCTACATTTTCTGTTGCTGGAAAAAGAATGCCTCTTAACGGCAAGATCATTGAAAAATGTAAAATGGTACCATATGCTGCTGTAATGAGGGCTGCATTTTTCCATGAGTTTTTAACCACGTGTATATCCTATAAAGCCTGAGGCTACATAATTATATCCATTTATAAATGAAACAAATAAATAACCTCTAGGTATGAAAGCAGTCAGCAGGATTATTAGAAAATTCCTCTATGAGCATCAAGAGGAATAAATATCAATGCCATTTAATTGCGTTATAGTTTACACTATGGACAAGTAACATTCTGACCAATTGTAAAAATGAGAGCAGATAAATATTACTCAAGAGATTAAATTTACATACACATTTATTCTAAAGTAATTTTCTAAAAATTCCACTTGTGTCCCAGTTACTTTCTTAGGAAATGAATTTTTATTTAGAGATAGAGTGATCTAGAAAGGTTCACTAAATTTTACTTCATTGTAGAAAACTTGGCCACACATAACCTTTAGAAGATAGTTGAAAAAAGTTAAGAGGTTGACCATCTAGGTCACTGGCAAGATTTGTCCCTCAGCAGCATCCATATGAAGGTTAGCTTTGGTGAGCAAAAGTGCACATTGCTGAGCCCACATATAATCTCCATCTTGGGTACCACAACTTTTCACGGGCTGTACAATGACTAGGGTGACCAAAGCATTAGTTATCTTTTTTCTTATTTCTGTGAAAAAATGCCTGACAAGTAGTATCTTAAGGAAGGAAGGTTTATTTCAGCTTACTTTTCAGGGGATAATGCATCATGATGACACAGGCACGAGGCTGCTGGTCATGTTGTTTTCATAGACAGGAAGCAGAGCAAAAATAGCAAAGATAGTGACACACTTCTTCCAGTGGGGATCCACTTCCTAACTGTTCCACAAATTTCCAAATTTGACTACCAACTGGGGAAGAATTGTGTAAACACATGAGCCTCTGAGAAACCTTTCCCATTCATACCACAATAACTTGGGAAACTTTTGGGAAACAATTGTGATTTTAATTCTTATTCAAACTTGACTTCTATGCACAAAAGAGGTTATCCTAGCTACATGATTATTGGAATCCTCTTCTGCCATGGTTACTTTTTGGTGAAGGTCTACATGGGACACAAGCATCTTTTCTCATTTATTGCTGATTGAGAGACGTCTAACCATACCAAACTTCCACCAGAAAGGCACATAGGTCTCTGGTTATAGCATTCTAGAGCTTCTCCTGTCTACGGCTCCAAATTCTTCCACTTTCTCTTCCCAAACAAGCTTCAAAGGCCTACAAAACACATGGTCAGATTCACCACCATAATGTCCTCATTTCTTGATACCAATTTTCTGTATGATGTACTTTGAAAGTTATGACAAAATATCTGGAAAGAGCAACTTAAAGAAGGCAGGGTTTATTTTCATTCATTTTGATGTAATACAGACTTTTAAATAACATATATAGAATACCTAATACGAATAATATATTAGACTAGATGCTCAGTATTTTCTTTTTCAATAATCCTTTGAATTAGATACTAAAATTATTTTTACATATGATTGATGGGAATGACAGAGCTATGTAATATGTTGTCTAAAATAATTTGGTAGGTGATTGAGTGATCATTAGAAGCAAGACAGTGTGATTATTTTTTATGCTTATGCTTTTTGAAGTTACTGGAATGCCATCCTGTATTTTGTGTGATTACTACTCTGATATTAGCTTTTATTCCTAGACAAAGGAGAATCTTGAAATTTCAGTTTGCTTAGTGAGTACACAAAAATGTTTGGGGAACTAAAGCCATCAAATTACCTTTAGTAAGATATTGCCTAATTCATTTTACATGGAACTAGTATTCTTAGTCACAGAGAAAAGAGATTGCCTTCTATCATTTCCTTTAGTATTAAGGCAACATTTACTCATTTTTCGACTCACAACGGTTGTTTCAAATGTCTAGCTCTCGTAGAAGAAATCTGGCCAGCTTTGGAATGCAGTGGTAATATAAGTAAAGAAAAGCTCTTGTGGAGAAATCCCTGTTCATAAGGTGAATAGCAAGGAAACAGCACTGAGTGGTGGTTAACTGATTGATTAGCAATTTCAAACAACAGTTTCTGAGGTGATAAATATTCTATGACCCAGCTGAAGAAGAAGGAGAGAGTGACTTGAAACTAATTAACATATGCTACAGAAGCTGATGAACCTCCATGGCCTTTCTGTTTGTCTCTGTTTTTTTGTGTCTCCATTTTATCTCTGTGTGTGACCCCATCCATTTTCCTCTTCCACCTCCTTATTAAAACATGAAGAAGATAAAATACAGTTAAATGATTATTTTTTAAATTTCCATTAGCCTAGAAACCTGGGATTAAAAACTACTATTTTTTTGTCATGTTGTTTTAGTTTGATTTTTTTTCTACCTTCAGCTCCTTCCTCTCTTTTTCCCAGCTTCCCTCCTTCCTTTCCCCTCTCTATTTCTCATTTTTTCAGTGACAGAAGAATACATAATTCTTTCTGGGAAAAGGAGACCCCATTTTCAACAGTAGAGGCCCTAGAAAATACTCAGGCATTCTGTCACCAAACTAAAATGGAAAAAGAAATAGGGGCATGAATAATCTCCCCAAATAAACAAATCCTACATTAGATTCTCTCTTCCTTTATCCTTCTTCCTTGTCTCGGAAGCAGCCAAAATTTATAATTTGTGTGCTCTATGCCTTTTCTCTTAAACACTATCAAGCTATCTTCTGAGGTCATTTTAATGTCGTTTACTAATGGGACTCACTCAGCCCACAAAAAGATGCCTGATTCCCTGATAACAGTGGTGACATTTGTTTGCTTAAAGGAGATCAGAAATATATCTGGCCTTTGGTTTTCTCCTGTCCATTCACAGCCCCTCTTAATAGACAATGCCCATTTCGTTCTCAAGAGCTTACTTATTGAAAGTAGGAAACAAAACCCCATGAGAAATTGATCAGATCTGTAACTCCTGGTCCCAGTCATTGGATCCTTCCCACACTGAGCGGTGGATCAAAGATACCTACAAGGTCCTCAAAAACAAGACAAGGTTTCTGTCAAAGTTCTTGAATACCTACCCTTGGCCAAAGGTAAGATCCTATTGCTGAAGAAACAAACCATGGAAAGACTTCAAACAACACCGAATGACCCTGTGAGATCAAGAATGGTATCCAGTACCCAGATGTTAGCAAGTGCAGAGCTGGAAGGCACAACATAAACTGCCAGGGGAAATTGGTCAATGATATTTGGAGAAAGCAGAGACCACGGATACAAAATGCAGACTGTTGCCATGAGAAGGCTGACCACACTACTTTCTAGGAGAAATCAACAGACCAAGAAATGATCACTGGTGCAATAGAGACACCAAAACTAGGGGAGGGGGTATTCAACAGCTTTTAAATTGGCCAAGAAATCTGCTCAGTGACAAAGAACCCTTAACTGGAATTGGGACTCAGGGCAAAATCCCATGGGAACCAAGAAATGGGCCTCCAAAAAGAAATCCCCATTACCAGAGAACTACAGAGAGGCTAATCTCAATAGAATTTTGTCAAATTAGGAATGCGTATCTCATTTAACCTATACTGATCTCACTCTCTAATGGTGATTCTGTTTGTATTTTTCAGAAGTCAGTGAGAGAGCTGTGGTCATTACAACTCCACCAATGAATTACAGGCTGATATCCCAGCAAGAGATGAACTACCCAAGGCCTATATTGTAGGCCCCAAGTGAAACACTTGAGACAGTGGCAGGGCAGGAAAGAGACCTATAACCACAGCCAATCAGTCATCCCAGAAATAAGTCAGTGAGACAGACACCAATGACTTCCAACACAATTTAAAATAGAAGCACAGATGCTTAAGGTCACAAAAATAACAATGAAGCAGACTTAAAACTCTCCCTCCATGACTCAGGTAACTGAGTGGAAGAGGGGGCAGAAAGATTGTAAGAGCCATGGTGGGAGAGATTACCCAGAAACATTGCCCCCCTCAGCTACAACTCATAAAAAGGGGGAGCATCCTTGATGCCTTCTGTACTATCCATACCCCTTTCTCCATGGATTATTCCAGTGTGCCCACCATGGAGGATACCCAGGGGATTGGGGATTGAGGGGAGGGAAATCGGAATATAAGCACAATATTTATTCAATCAATGTATCTAATTTTGGGCAATAAAGATAAAGAAACAAAAAAAAAAGAAATAAAATAAAAAATTGTATGTATCCTGTCTTCACTGTAAGAAGCTGGCCCTTCAGATCAGATGGAAAGGACTAAAGAACAAAGGTAACATTGCTTTCTGATAAAACTTATTTTGTTATTTTACTCCATGCATGGCTAGAGCTACATTTGTATGCATACTGCAATATCTATGGGGAGTATGCTAGGAGATTTGCTGGTGTATAGATTACCCATACATTTAACTTTGAATTATAGAGCTATATTGATTGACTACTCTGGGCTTAAAGTTCTTTCTACTTGACTAGCTTAGCTTAGGTTTTTCCTAAATCTAGGTCTGTAACCTCCTTCTTAAGTCCTTGTTCTTATAAGTCATAATGGCCTAGCTATATTGGTTTCTCCTCTCATTTTATTTAGAACTCTTACTTATATAAAGTGGTAATTGGAAATCTATTTTTTTTGCTCCCTTGCAATGTGCTAATGGTTTAGATATTATGTCACTCAAAGGCCCATGTGTTCAAAGCCCAGGCCTCAGGCTGTTTGAGGTGATGAAATCTTAAGGAAGAAATAATGGGTTCTTAGTTTACTTGGGCATGTCTTCAAAGGGGAATCACGGAGTCCTAGCCTCTTCCTCTTCCCTGTACCTTCCTCAGGGTTTTTTTCTTCTTCTTAGTGTTCTCCTTGCTGATCATCCAGCAGTTTACCCACTTACCAGAGTCTCTAAGCAATTGTACCTTATTTCAGGTATTTCATTACAGTGACAAACGCTGACTAATGCAATAGGTAATGCAATAGGTAATTTTGTTTGGGGGGTCAGTTTCCAGGAAGGGTCTCGCCCTAGCCCAGGCTGAACTGGAATTCATTATGCAGTCTCAGGCTGGCTTTGACCTCAAGGAGATCCTTCTACCTCTGCATCTCGAGGGCTGGGACTAAAGGTGTGTGCCACCACGCCCAGCTAGGTAAATATTTTTAATAGCTTCTTGCTAGTTTTTCAACTCAGGGATGTCTTTCTCAAAGATGTAAACCATCTCTTTAAAATATAATCATAATATAGATAATGTACCATTTCTCACCTTGGGAGGAGAGGAAGCTAACTTGAATGTGAGCTTTGTTCCAAGGTGTCGAACTGTTTCTTGTCCTGAAAAGTGGATGAAATTTACTTTTCTTTCTAATAAGTTAATTGGAAAGCATAATTACTTTCTGATTCACTCAAGGTCTAGAAAACTTACCATTTTCTGAGTGGAGTTGAAATCAAACTGAGCTCTTCCTCCTTCTTCCATTGCAAGAGTCTTTAATAAAATCTTCCTTGCTTGATGGACTTTTCTCAGTACAATTTTTATTTTGACATTTTTCCAATTACCTTATCATCAGTATTACACGAGATGTTCTGTTGCTTTAATTTCTTGTCACAACTTGGCATTTCAGATTGTTTTCATCATGGTGGAAGCAAAATTAGATCTACTTTTAAATATAATTATCATTTCACGGATATAAGATTGACCATCTTTGCATATGCTCAGTGGATCGGCATGTTTTCACCTTCTGCGACAGACTTGATGAAGTTGTTTGCCTATTTCTATTTTTGTTCTGTTAATTTTTGACAATTTCAGCATTCAAAATACTCACCCTTTGTTGGCTATGCATATCATACATTTTCCTAGGTACAGGCATTTCTTTCTGCCCAACATGTGAGTCCTGAGAGCAGAATAGACTTCCATTTGATAGCCTGTATTCTATTTTTTTATAGAATTTGTGATTTGAATCTATTTGAAAAACCTTCTTTTGCATTGCAATCATAATGATGCTTGCCTGTATTTTTGAACTCTTAATTTTCATATATTTTATATTCATTTAAAGAAAGTTACAAAGTACAGATCCAATATTATATTATTCATGCAGTTATGTAATGTTCCTGGAATGACATTTGGATAATTTGTATTATTGCGCAACAAATTAATTTAGAAATAAATTCCTAAAAATTGAATGCTGAATGACACAATGTGCCTGTTTTGATCTTGTAGCGTTGATTTATTTTATGCCACTCTAGTTTTTAATTCAGTAATTTAACTAAATAAACTAAGGGACATGTCCTAAAGATAAGTAAATAGAAACTAATTTAAGCTGCTTTCAGTGACAAAACTCTTCACACTGTTATTTATTTTAATTTTCTTAACCTTGAGAGAGGGGCTTACTAGGTAACCCAAATTAGTCTCAAACTTATGATACTCATGCCTTAGCCTCCACATGTTTGTATTAGAGAATTTCACTACTATGCTTGGATAATGTTATTTTGGTATATATATGGAATATATACATATATATTCAGATTTGTGTAATTATATTTGCACATATGGGTATAGCTTATATTACACAATCAATTCTACAATTATGTTAATATCTACTAGTATAATACAGAGAACGTAAAACATGAAAAAAATAATTTGTTACATAAGTTAAGTACAAAACAAAAAAGGGAGAGGAGAATCCACAGACTCTGAGATTTAAGAGCACATAAATTTATAAATTGATCTTATTGAAATCAATTTAAGTATACCAACTATTCAAAAGTATTTTAAAGGGAAGGATAGACATTTAAAAAGAGTATTGTTAATGATCTTATTAATTTAAAATTGTAATGATAAAAATTAATTATGTTGTTTTACAGTACTCATATTTAGAAGTGTATAGTGAAGTATTTCCTGATGAAGAGTTATGATGCTTAGGGTTTACTTCAACGTAATTCAGAAGATAAAGGGGTAGTTGATTGGTTTTAGAGATGAAATATATTAACGAGGAGTTAATTGTTGAAGCTTAGTACTGGGCACATGAAGGCTGCAATGTATCATTTGTTCTACTTTTGCATATGTGTGATTTTTTTATTTAAAATGTTATTGGAAAACAAATATGTTAAAATTTTTATTAAATTCATGGTAAGAATTTCAAAACAAAATGATCAATTTTAGTTGGAACATGAATTTACATTTTCATTATATTATGGAAGGTAAAATATTTTCATAGAAAACAGATTGGAAAGGAAAAATACATACAAAAAACCATACATTAGTGTATTAATGATCATATAACATAATTATTATATTATAACATAATTATTCCTGATCATGCATGTGATCTGAATGTTGGCTAATTTTGGCTGGACTTGATTGGGTTTTCACCAAATCCCACATATACTGACCTGTGTCCCTCCTCTGTGGAGCAATGGGCTATTGTGACCACATTGGTGACAGTAAAACACTACACAGTACCACCAGTCACTGCTGGGGCGTGCCAATAATTTCCCAGTGTCTAAATGTGACAGTGCTCATCTGTCACATGACAGCGTTCAGTGACCGTCATGAGGTGTCTTTCATATCTTGTGGGAAGAACAACAAATTCACATCAATAGTGAATAGATTTTTTTTTTAAAAAGTGCAGCAAAGAGAATAAGGGTGGATAGCAAAATACCTACTTTTCCTTATTCATCACATTTTTTTACAGTGCCAATCATAAAATTTACTTCCTTTCCCAGGACTTTCAAATGACATATACAATCTTAGTCTAAGATATAACATTTACTGTCTACCCTTGACAGAATGGTAAGCCAAGCACTTTCACTGGTGTCTAGCAGTAAGCCTTGATCAGGTCTGGGGTCAGCTAAGTGGTCCTGCCCATGGCTCCACACTCCTGGGTGAAGCACCTCCCCTTTGCTATCTTGTTAGCTTTCACAGCCTGCTTTCTGCCTGTTGATGCCAGAGTTGGAGAGCTTGTGTGTCTCAGTTCCTTTAGTCCATGTTGGCACTTTTGTTTTTAATTCCTTGGGGTTGGAGAGATGACTCAGAGGTTAAGGCACAGAGGGGCTCAAGCATCTGGAGATTTCTGCCGTGGCTAGATGCCCTAGCACAACCATCTTCTCTCTCTCTCTCTCTCTCTCTCTCTCTCTCTCTCTCTCTCTCTCTCTCATTGAAAATAAATAAAAACCATTTTAAAATTCTGTGTTATTCTAGATGCTTTATAGATTCTGGTATGCCAATCACATTATGCTTATAACTTCTGTGCAAGCACACTTTTGATTTTTTTCAGACTATGCTTTGGTTGAGAGAATTTTTTAGGTACTAATCCTGATTCCTTCAGAATTGAAAGGAGTTTGCAGAGACACTCCTGGTTTGCTTTCCTCAGGCCTTGCCTTGCCTTCTAGTCCCCACTTCACCCTTTCACCCAGCCAACCCTCAATATTTGGTCTCTTCCATGAAGATTGTGGGGTTGATTCCAGCACAAACTATAAGGTAAAGCTTTTTGAAAACCTTGACACTCATACAGTCAAACAAATAAGAACATGCCACCCAGAGTAAAATGATGACATTGGCATATTCTTACTGCTGAATTTGTGAGAATGCTAGGTTTAAAGTGTTAACTGTTTTCTTCAGCTGAACTAGACTGATCTTAGTCTAGTTCCATGAACTCCCATGTTTTGTAGAAATAAAACATGCAGAGCATAGGTCAAGTCTTTGAACCTATTAGTTCTGCTAATCACCTCTGCTCCACGAAATTTTATGGTTGATCCCAGAATCAAGGGGTAATTAATAAACACTCCCTTCTCTCGAATTGCTAAGTACAGGGTAGGCTATGACCATAGGGAAGAATAAAAGAACCAATCATTCTGAAGATAGTTAATACAGAAAAAGCAAATCCCTTCCAACATGTATATGAGGTTCTGAGTAATCAGAACATCCGGATTTGAAGGGGAAATTAATACCATAATTGAAGAAAATGTGTGAGAAATGAGGAAGTGAAAGGACTCATTTGCAAAATTTTTACCTGCTTATGCCATAATTCAATTAAGTTAAGCATTCACTTTCAAGTAAAATTGCAAAAAATAGGAATACTAAAAAAGGAAATAAATATAAAAGTAGAAATTAATATGTTAGAAACTTATAAAAATAATAAATTATAAATATGTCCTTTAATTTACTCTAAAAAATGTATTCAGGCAAATCTAAATTAAGAAGAATAATTGGAGAAAACAAAGAAAAGGTAAGTATTATAAATAAAAAGAGATTCAGGACTAATATATATATTTTCATTTTTTATGTTTTATTTTGTTTGGAGCAGTTTCATTATAAAGCCTAGAGTTACCTAGAACTCATGATCATCCTGTCTCAGCCCCCTGATTGCTGGCATTATAAAAGTGGGGCATCATACCTACATTTCAAAATTTTTGACTTCATTAAAATATGATCTACCTAACAGAATTGCAATAATATAATTATGATATAAACTAGATTTCAAAATTATGATGTTATTAAACTAGTATTTTTTAAATAATCACTACTCCTTCAAAATGTGGAACTGATCTGAAGATCATAAAAAAATTTCCTTCCAAATTGCCAGTTGCTTGTAACAATACCGCAACAATAAAGCAGCATTATTACTCACCCACCACGACTCAGGGAACTAAGCGGAAGAGGGGGCGGAAAGATTGTGAGAGCCGTGGTGGGGGAGACAGTCCGGAGGCATGACACCCATCAGTGACAACACACTTGGGCCAGGAAGACTGGGATGAGTACTAAGATATACAGGATACCTTGCCACAAGGACTAATACA
>PVHP010025071.1:0-25811 GCA_004024765.1 Zapus hudsonius
AGGGCCATTAGTCCAGTTAGCCTGAGAAAAGCAGAACACATTTATTGAAGGGTTGAAGGTGGAGTATCTTACAGCTTTGGTGTTGGTGGTTCTGGGAACTGTATATGTGACATGCAAGTGTATGTGTGGTTATCTATGTTTCTGTTCAGAGCATGTGGCCAGTTTTAAAAGAAAGCAAAACCCCTGGAATTGGCATAAGGAGCATGTTGGAACTGAGGAATTCTAATGACTCAGAGATACTGTCCTTGTGTAGAAGTGACCATATCTCTGACTAGTGCTAAGAAAGCATCTGAGGGTCACATGAAGTTTTGCATCCTAAACTTCATATATGTGTGTGTGAGAGAGAGAGAGGGAGGGAGGGAGAGAGAGGGAGAGAGAGAGGCAGAGGCTTCCTGGTGTCAGCAGAAAAAATGAATTCAGAAACGAGTTTTGGGGCCTGTGGAGATGGCTCAGCAGTTGAAGGTGCCTGCTTACAAAGACGATAACCCAGCTTTAATTCCCCCAGCCATCGATGTAAAGCTAGATACAAAAAGGCACACATATTTGGCATTCATTTGCACTGGTATGAGGCCCTGGCGTGCACACGTGTAGTGGGCATGGATGGACACACACACACACACATACCATATATGTAAATAAATACATGTTTTTTTTAAAGAAAAATAAGCAAGTTATTTTATAGAAACTGGATTGCTTCATGCCCATCCTCCAAGTTGATAACCTCCATTAAATGGATCATTCTGGAATTTTTGGTATATATTTGAAGAGTAGCCATAGTTTAGGGTCTCCAGAACATTAATAGTTTCAGTTCTCTGACTCTCTAGATCTGAGTTGAGATGACTCATTCAGAGAAGATCATGCGACAAGATAATCTGTGATGTATTTTGGGAGGATAATTTTTCAGCATTTATTCTTGCTCAGTGTTCACTGAAACATATGGACACTATGGAATAATTTATCTTAGGTGTCTCCCAAGCAGCAGGGTGGGGAGACAGAAATAAGATAAGCATTCTGAGCCCCTCAAAGTTTCAGATGTCAAATGAACTGGTCTGTGAAAGCTTTTGAAATTTTCACTTCTTCATTTTGGTCAAGGAGGGAAAAAAAGTGCATATCAAGGTGTAGTCTCTGGTTCATTAAATTATCTTTCCTGTGACATTTCTCACAAGCTATCACATTGATATGTTGATGTCATTGCATTTAGATTTGTCACTTGAGTCAAAGACCTGTAAGGTCTCTTCTGTAAAAACAAAACAAAACAAAACAAAACAAGACCTATAAGGTCACTTGTCAGGTACTTATATCTTGTTTCCTAGTTATTTGTCAGAAAGCACAGGGCCAGAGAATGGCACCCTGGGGGTCAGTGGGTCATTTTAATCACTGTGGGTGGGTGAAACATCCAGAACACTGACTGGGATCCATCAGAAGAGTGTCTGATAGAGTCTGAGGTGTCTTGCAGAGAGGAAGTGGGTGCCGCAGGGCTGTGTGGAGGAGTCCTGATGGTTGCCCATCTGTCATAGTCTGGTGCTGCTGAGGTAGGAGAGCTTCAGTCTTTTCCTCTGAACTTACCAGTGCAGCTAGTTGTCCTTCGCAGGTACCTCTGAGGTCTTCACAGCAGCAGGCTGGTTGAGAGGGCTGTGATTTTCTACATGAACTTTGGCAATATAGATCAGCCTTACTTCAGGGGCTTAGAATCAACAGTGATGACTGATTAACACATTAACATCTATTGCATACTAGGTACCATGCAGCAAGGTTGTGAGACCCTCACATATATTACTGCTCTGTAGCTGGCAAAAGTGGAGTAGAGAGAGTCCATAGGGGCTTTGGGACATCAAGCTGTGTCCACTTCTGACCAGTGCAGGTCATCTGATCTGAGAGTGTGTACATTGTATTGCATCTCCTACCCAGTGCAGACAGGAACTTTCCCTGAGTACATGTGCTTTCTTTGGCCTATATTGTATACTCTTAATATTGTAGCAAAATGAGCGTGAGCTCACTGCCCCCCTTCCCCATACTCACTGTTACATCCTACTGATGTTTGTCTGCCAGGTGGCTAATCTCATTGCATGAAATGGGAAACTGTCAGAGCTCTGAAGTTCTGTGAGATAAGGAAGAGACAAGGCTGGAGGATACCTGGGGAGAATATCTGAATTTCCTGAAACCTGTTGTAAATGTGTAAACTGCTAGGTGATGGTAACTGGCATGTGTAATGTCACATACCCTACTCTGTACTGACTATAAAACTCCTTGTCAACTGGGGTGCGGGGCCCAAGACCTTTTTCCTGGGCTTGGAGCCCCTGGACCCGGGCTTAAAATAAAACTTCACTCTCCTCTTGCCAAAGCAGCTCTGTCTTTTGTCACTGGGTATTTCTGCAACAGTAACAAGAAACATGCAAATGGAATGTGGCTAGAATGATGGTGAGTGATGTTACATTGCAGTATTTAAAATCCATATGATGACCTTCTGAGTAGATTTTGTTCTGAACCTTAGTTCCAGAATGTGTAGTACTCCTGAGAAGTCAGTGTCTTCTTGGGGGCTCTGTGAATGAATTTTCCTCTTTCTGGTAGCTGCTAGAAAGTCATATTCAAATATCTGTTCTACTGTAGTGAGGAATTTTTAAACTGTGTCATAGGGTTCCAACCTGCTGGTTGACATCAGTGATAAATCTGGGTTTGGTGGGTGTTGTAACAGAGAAAGCCCTCATAAGCAGGGCTGGTCCCCAGGCCTCAACTCTGTCACTGCATTCTGAATCTTCTCAAAACATCTCTCCCTCCCTTGTTTCTAAGAAGTTACAGACAAGTTTCTCCAGCACCAAGCCAAACGGGAAGACAGATTCCACTCAGTGATAGTGCAGATGGGTGCTGTGATTGGACTCCAAGGAAAGACAGGCTGTTCTCTGCAGAAGTGAGTGGACAGGGCCTGAGCCAAAGGCAAGGGAGCACCGAGCTGTCCTTTGACTTTCAATCCTGGTTTCTGTATCTTTCCCCTGACCTAATTCTTAGTCTCCTCCTCACTTTTCTCACCTCATCCCAATATGCTTTTCTGCATTTTATGTCTCATTATAACCATCTCAAATGCACCAAATCTTTTAGGAACTGAGTGGAGGTGGCAGGAAATGAGTTTGCAGCTTAACATTTGACTCAGTGTTCCAAATGTTAACTTTTCCGGGCACATGCATTTCTTTTACTTTTGATTTTGGTTTTGTTTTGTTTTGAGGCAGGATCTCATTATATATACAACTCGCTATGTAGACCAATCTGGATGTGACCTGTGGTGATCCTCTTGCCTCTGCCTCCTGGGTAAACATTCACAGCTCACTAGAGGTAAAGAATGCAGTATAACTTAGTTCAGAAGTTCTCAGATTTATTGTTTAACAGATCAAAAATCTTGGATTGGGTATGTGGCTCAGGGCAGAGAGCCTGGTTGGTGTGCAAAGAACGCTACACAGAAAAGTAATGACAATGTTTGATTAAGCAAACTTTGCATGATTAAAAAAGCATAGAAATATTTTGGCTAAACAACATTTTATGTGAACAGATTCAAAAAGACTCCCCTGAGGCTGGGGTGATAGGTCAGTGGTTAAGGTGGCTTGCTTGCAAATCCTGCCTGGGTTCAATACTCCAGTCACCCAAATAAAGCAGGATACAAAAGGTATCACAAATGTCTGGTGCTTGTTTACAGCTGTAAGAGACTTAGTAGTGTGCCCCCATCATGAGCAAATTAAGAATTTTTAAAAGGCTTTTCTAGTTGGTTAGCTTTCACTATTATAAACCGTCTCAAATTTAGTGGCACAAAGGAATCACCACTTGGTATTTTTCATGATACAACGGTGGCTCTGGTTATGTAAGCTGAGCTTTGTATATTTCAAGTACTTGTCTGTATTCAGCTGACCTTGGCTGGGGTCTTTTGAAATTCTGGATTGACTGGCTGGGATGGTTTTAGCTGGGATACCTGGGCTCTTCATCATGCGATTTTTTTTTTCATCTCCAACAGCCAATTTCTAGAAACAGAGTGGCAGTGTCCCAGGGCCATTTGGCTGGAGGTTGGGAAGGGTACCTTCTCACTTCCTCTTTATTCTTTTGGCCAGAGCCAGTCCCAAGGCCAGTTAAGGATCAAGGGTTCATAAACAGACCTCATTTCTTAGTGTGTGGGATTGCAGGGCCACATGGTAAGGGTTATGGATAGAAGGTGAGTGAGATGAAGAATGGGACCCCACACCAAGGACTGCTTGTCCCTAGTACCCATGCCTCACAGAACATCCTTAGCAGCATGGAGTAAAGGAGAAACAAAATAGGCAATCTGAAGTTGAAAGACCTGCATGGAAGTGTCAACCCTGCCATTTATTGTCATGTGAAAGAGGAAGTTGTTCATCTCACCCCAGTTTACTTATCTGCAAATAGGGTTCATTGTGACTCGTGGGTTTTCTTTAGAGGCAAATGGCCGGCTGGACTCACAAGCCTGGTGTCTCTGTGGGCATTCGAAAGGTACAATAGCCAGGTGAAAGTCCCAGTGAAACTCCAGTGAGCTCTCATCCTGCCTGTGCTAGTTTTCAGCCCTGAGAGTTCTGATGCACCTCTGGACTCTGTTCTTAAGTTGAAGGGGTGAGGGGATTCTGAGGAGAAAAGCTGTTGTTTTTGTAGTCCTGAGACCTGGGAATCAATTTGACCCATTGCCTTTAAGTTTTCCTTTCTGTCTGTAAATTTCAATGTGAATGGTTTTCCATAGCTCCCATTTCTTTTGAATCTGATTCATAAATGTACTGCTCTTTTCCTATATTTTCAGGAGCAATGGAAAAGCAAATACGACAGTTGCATGTCACCTACATGCTAAAACCTCCATACATCATTTATTGACTCCCCAGAGCTATTCTCAGTGATGGCTGAGGGCATTCTTTCCCTGGCATTGAAGGATCTAGGAAATGGAGGTCCTGGAATGTTTCAGGTTGTCTCAGAGACAGCCGATAGGGATCCCAAAGAGCTTCTTTGCCTCTGACCTCTTGGACTCAAACTCTGTGGATTTATCCCCACTTTTCAAATGTGTCTGCATGTGTATACATGGTTTTGAGGGGAAAGGTGCATGTGTGTACAGGGGGTACATGCAGGTGTGTGCACAAGGAGGCCAGAAGACAACCTTGCATTGTTCCTTGGGTACACTACCCACCTTTTCAATTTTCAAAATTTTATTTTATTTGTTTATTTATTTGAGAGAGAGAGAGAGAGAGAGAGAGAGAGAGAGAGAGAGAGAGAGAGAGAAAGAGAGAGAGAGAATATGAGTGTGGACCGGTCCTCTTGCCATTGCAAATGAATTCCAGACATTTGTGCCACTTTGTGCATCTGGCTTTATGTAGGTACTGGGGAATTGAACCTGTGCTGGCACACTTGCGTACAAGTGCCTTTAATCACTGAACCATCTCTCTAGTCCAACCATCTATTTATTATTTTTTTATAGGACAGGGTCTCTCATTGGCCTGGAGCTCAAGAATAAGGCTAAACTGGCTAGCCAGCAGGCCCCGGGAATCCTCTTGTTTCTGCCGTCTCTCGAGTTAAGTTTACAGGTGCATACCACCATACCTGCAGTTTTACGAAGCTTCTGGGGGCTCAAACTCAGTTCCTCATGATCACGAAGGCAAGCACTATTTCCCAGCGCTCCCCCTTGTTGAGCCCAAATTGCCCATCATAATTCTCAACTCTGGCTTTATTATCCAGTACAATATTTTTCATGTTAATGTTAAAAACAATAGTAAAATTGTCCAACAGTGCAATATACGTACTGCTACTTTGCAACCCTCAGAAGTAGTTAATTAAAGGGAAGAATACTTGCCTCGTAGGAACTTGAATAAAATTAATTAAATAGAGATTTATTCAGTAATGTAGTAGGGCAGAGTGCTGATTTCTCTGTGGTTTCGAATCCTGAATAGAATTGTGGTTTTTTTTTTTTCCAATATCTTGTGTTTTGCATTTGACTATCCATCCCATCAAGGTGAATGGTGAAAAATACTGTGTTATTGATTTTGGGGGGTGCAAAATGCTTCTGTGGTCATCAGTAATGTATTTTAAGACTTTAGGGTGACATGAGCAGGATTCTCGATCCATCTTCTCTGGGTTATATCACCTTGCTAAAGAAGAACATAAATCTAAGGTTTAGGGTATAGCCGAATGGTAGGGTGCTTGCCTAGTATGCACAAAGTCCTGGGGTCAAGATCCAACGTGGCCAAAGAATGTTTTAGCCTGGAGTCGTAGCACAGGGGTGGAACAGTTTGATTTCCATGTTTGTTGTACTTTGTTCAATCTTCAGAACTGAAAAAAAAAGAATATAAATTCCTATTTGAAGGATTTAGAACAATCCAATACTTAGCATCTGTGATCTTCATGAAAGAAAACCTATTTGGCATAATAGTTTACAAAAGTTACATACTTTGATCACTTAAATCACTTTCTTTTAGAGTATTACAGGGGAAAATTATATCCAAATAAACTGTATTAACCAGGGTGAAGTAAGTGAATATTAAGTAGTATTAACATTTCTCAGAGTTCAGAAGTTTTAATTAACACATGTTAGTTGTAAACCTTTAGGGTTTGGTGTGAAAATTTCCATGCATATATCCTGTATTTATTAAATCCAGAGTGAGTTTTAAAATGATGAATTAAGCTGTGACCACTCTCTGACATTGAAAATTTATGTAATTATTATGTAATTGTTTTGTAAAAATCAATGGAGAAAAAAAAAGAGATATATATTTTTTTCTTTACAAGGATGATGGTGGAGCCCTGATGTTTGATTCTCCTATTGCAAAGTGTATGATTGGTGCCATGTCTCTAAATTGTGATTCAAGTCCAGAAAGAATACAGTGATATTTTAATAATACTTTGAATAACTAAAAGAATTAAGAACAGGTGAAATTAATTTGAAAAGTTGCTTTCTCAACAGTGTAACCCTGGCTAGGCTGTAGCCACACTAGACAGTGACGTTTCTCATTGTCCTAGTCACTTAGGGATGCAGCTTTGAGTTACACCTCTGCCCCTTGTTCTGACCCTTCTACTATCTCTCTAGGCTTGAGTTTAATTTAGATAAATAAACAACTAGCCACAAGGTCATTATTCTCTATATCTTTATAAATGAGAAATCCCTGTCCAGTTATTATGTTTTCTTTGTTGTATATTTTGACAATTGCATAAATGTATATAGTGTATTTTTATCATATCCACACCCATTACCTTCTCTTATCCCCTCTCCCACTCCTGCTAAGACCCTTCATCCCAACTGTTCCCACTCCTGATTTCAGGGCCTTTATTTTTTTATTTTAATATTTTATTTGTTTATTTTCAAGGAGAGAGAAAGTGAATATTAATAATGGGTTTGCCAGGGCCATTAGCCACTGCAAAAGAACTCCAGATGCATGCACCAACTTGTGCATCTGGCTTTATGAGGTAATGGGGGATTGAACCCAGGTCATTAGGCTTTTCAGGCAGGTGCCTTACCCACTGAGCAATCTTCGCAGCTCCATTTTATTTTATTATTTATTTTATTTTATTGATGAGCCACCAAGTTTAGTTTTAATTAGGATTGCTTGTATGAGCATGGGTAGGGGGGTTATTTGCTGAAGCATGACTTACTCACCAGTTGTTCCATTGAAGAAAATGTTTCCCCCTCCCCCAGCAATCATTAACTGTCCATAGCTCCTCAGGGCGAAGTAAGACCTAATTAATCTCCTCCTCATCTATGATGGAATGTTGTTTAAAGGTCCAATCTTAAGAAAGAAACCATAGCTGCTGTGAGTTCGTGGGAACAATGGCCATGTCATAGCTGAAGGACATTATGCCACAGCATTCCTTTCGTGCAGCTCTTGCATTTTTCCTGCCTTCTCTTCCATGAACCCTGAGTCTCAGCAGTGACATAGACACTCCATTTATGGCTTAGAACTCAACTGTTCCTTATTCTTAGCTCATAGCAGAACTCGAAGGGCCCCTGGGTCAGCTGATCCTTTTGTTTTTAAGTAGAAATAGTGAAGGGACTCAGAGAGGGAGAAAGGAGGCAGCCTCCTCCCCAGGGCTGGCATGGCAGGGAGCTCCTAGAAAACCAGAGGGAAGGGTATGGTGGTCTGAATATAAAACATCCCCCCCCATAGCTTCCTGTGTTTTTTGGTCCCAGACTAGTGGGAACTTGGGTAAGTTGCTATTTTGAAGGGTGGCTTCATGAAGAATAGAACTTGGGTACTAGTTGGAAAAGTGTGTGGGGGAGGGATTTGTGGAAGGTTCTGGAGTCAAAAACATGGCTGCTCTTTCATTCTTAGGCCTATCAAGGTCCTCTTAGATGGTTTTGGTTTTTCTTGTCTTCTTCCCTCCTTCATCTTTATCTTATGTAATAGGTGAGTTTTAAGAGAAAATAACAAACCACACAGGTATCCATATCCTAAGGAACCATTGCCAGTCCTCTGGAATTATCAGCGTGCAGCTCTTGTTCCGTCTTGATTCTCTGCAGAATGTGGCTGGGAAGTGAGGGTTGTCCAGATGGAGCAGCCTTGTAAGTGAGCACTTCACAGAACCCTGCTGGGTCAGGCACTGGCCAGGGCTCTGTCCTCTGTGTTCTAACCAGCTCAGCAATACCTCAGTATGACAGTAGGCTATATCGGGGATAACTGACAATCAGTGAATGCCTAACCTTTCTAGGAGATATCTCAAGTGCTTTTTAAATATGTATTGACTGATTTAATAACATAACAACCCGAGTGACCCCTATTTCACAGGCCTAGGCGTAAGCTGAGAAGCTAGCAGCCTTCCAGGCAAATTGTTAAAGATCAAGTTCAAGCTAAGATTTGAACTTGATTAACCTGGCTCTGATACCACAAAACCCCAAGTCCAGGTTTAGCATGCCTCATCCAAGAACACAAAGCTGAAATGCTCTAAAATTGGAAGCTTTTTTTTTAAGCACCAGTGTGAGGCACAAGTGGACAATTTCACACCTGACTTCATGTAGGAGGCAACAGTCAGAGCTGAGCACAGGTGCACTGAAAATATTGTATAAAAATTATCTGTAGGCCCTGGTGCAGAAGGTGTTTGTGAAACATAAATGAATTTCGTGTTTAGACTTGGGTTTCATCTCCAAGATATCTTGCAGTCTTGTGTGAGTATACAGATACAATACACATACACACAGAGACACACAGACACACACATTCTAAAATTGGTAAAGAACATGAAACCCGAAACACCTTTTTCAGGATTAAAAAAAATTAAGAATATTTTTATCTACTTAAGAGAGAGAGAAAGAAAGTAAGTATGGGTACTCCAGGGCCTCCTGCCAGTGCAAATGGTTGCATATGCCATTTTGTATATCTTTGTATGGGTAATCAGGAATTTAGCCAGAGCCATCAGGCCTTATAAGCAAGTGCCTTCAACCACTGAGCCATTTCTCCAGACAGACCCTTAGGATTTTCAATAAAGGGTTCTCAGCCTGCATATAGTACTTGGTGTGTATTAGATCTAGTTAACATCACTTTGTATCTACTGTGAGCTTAACCTGCTTCAGCTTTGAGATCTTGGATTT
The DNA here is from genome assembly GCA_004024765.1 of Zapus hudsonius. Classification (NCBI taxonomy): domain Eukaryota; kingdom Metazoa; phylum Chordata; class Mammalia; order Rodentia; family Dipodidae; genus Zapus; species Zapus hudsonius. The sequence goes on from PVHP010025071.1 coordinate 9,545, forward strand.
TTTTTTTATGTTTCCTATTTGAATGGTTAGCTAAGAGTATATGGATGGCTTAAATGCAAAGGGTATTATCACCTGAATAGCAAGATTATGGACCTGAGGGGAATAGCAGTTCTCAAGACAATGAAATCAGTCTCTCCATTTTACATGGCAAAGCTCAGAGCTGGTAATTGGATTTTCTGATTCTCTATCATGTATCATGGCCAACAAGGCCTGCTATGGTCAGGAGCAAGAGTAGAGAAGGATGGATGGGCTCTTGCTCTGGCAAAGTGTCTTTCTCTAAGCAGGGAGCCCCATGCTAAATTCTGAGTTCTCTGTGAGCTTGTGGTGGTAGGGGTGGGTGGGGGAGTAATCTCCTGATATTTCCTATTGCATATTCTATAAGATTTTTTTTTAAACAAAGCACTTCTTTGCACATTTGTAAGTTAACAACTAAAATTTTCATCATGTTTGTATAATTCAGGAGACACTCTGGTAAATATTGACATGTTAAAGATTTTACAGAGGTCTTTTAGGATGACAGGAAGTAAAAGTCAGTTACCAAAGGGTTCGATACCTTTCATTGTCCATTTAAAAATTCATGAATCATTTTTATTTAACTGATATTAGATAGACCTCATTCATTTTTCTCCTTGAGCTGGTATTCTCATTGTATTTCTCCATAGATTTGTGTCCTGTTATGTTTGACATATTTAAGCTTGAAAATCTTTTAGTGATTATTCATCAAACTTCTCTGAAGCCAAAATGCATATAAAATGAAAACTTTATTCCATTTTTAATTTTATGAAGCATAAAGCTTTAAGAACTAAACTTTATTCAGTTGAGTTATCACTAAATTTATTAGTATACAACTGAAACATTACTGAAATTTATTGGAAAAGTATTTCAGAAATCAATTGCATTTTAAAGGAATTAGTTCACTTATCTGTGGAGGGAATTATTGAGTGCTGGAGTTAAACTGAGCTTAGTACTAATTCTGTTTCCATTTTCATTTATATACATATATATATATATATATGTATATAAATGTGTGTGTGCTGATAAACTTTGTTTACTTACAATAGGAGTAGAAGAACTTTTAGGGCAGTAAGATCTTTGTCTTTGAATACTTTTCAAGTTGTATATCAAGTGTAGTGATCTGAATAAAATGTCCCCCATGCGCTCATGTATTTTTAAATATGTGGTTCCCAGATAGTGACAGTTTAAGAAAGTTGTAGGGACGTTGGTGGAGGTGGGAGTGGAGTCTCCCTGGAAGAGGTGTCAGTGGGGACAGACCTCCAGATTTATCAATCCTGCCCTACTAGGTGTTCCCTACCTAGTTCATGCTTGCTGCTCCCATTCTGCTGTTGATTTATGAAGGTGTGAGCTGGTTGCCCGCTTTGCTGTGCTTTCTCCACCACGATGAAACTTCCCCTTGAAACTTCAAGCCTGAAAAGAACATGTTCCTCCTATATTCTGGCCAGGTAATGTGTCCAGCAATGACAAGCCAACTGCAACACTATGATTTATTTTTTGATTTAGGGCCAAGAATTATTTTTAATAGCCTATACACTGACCTTTAATTAGTTTCATTATCAGAATTGCAGGAAACAAAACAACTTGGAAACCAACTAAGTCTTTTCAAGAATTTCTTGTTTCTGCACGCACATTTGTCTCATTTGCAGGGAAGTAAACCAGGAGCTTTGCCAAGATCCATCAATGACTGTTAATTTCACCTGCTGTGTTTTAACTTAAATGTACCTTGTTTAACCCAGAAGTGCATCTATAAATGGTTGCAAAAGCAAAACAATATTAACTTCTTTATATTTTAGTAAAAACATGATTTAAATACACAGATATAATATGTATGTTATTCTCTACTATTTACATTGTATATATAAAGAGAAGATTTAGGTTAATCAGTGAATAAGAACTATCTATCACGTGATCTAATTAGAAAAGCAGTCCTCATCAAAGCTGTCAAATAAGCTGTATTTTCTGTTAGACAAAGTCTACATTAGTTTAGTTTCAAAGAGCTACAATTTGTATTTTGAGAAAAAATTAAAATGCAACAAAGATATGACATATTATTTAAAGCAGTTTATTCGAGTTAAATGGTGTAGATTTTAAAATACTTATATTTTATAGTGAGTTACAGACTATGAAAGGTCTATTCTGTTTCTCTATAATTTGTGTGTATGCACAGTAATGAACATTTAAACTTATGAGATATTATGATGCATGTATTGTAACTTAAAAATCTGCTTTCTGCTAAATATGTGTGAATGAGTATAGTGAATGCTAGTGTCTGAATTTTTGCAATTATTATATGACAACTATGTTCATAATTTCAGGAAGAACTACATTAATTTTTAAAGACTCAAAGATCTAACTATGTATATAGTTCTGATATATTTAATAAGAGACATGTCACTAAAAATTATCACGGCAACTTGCATCTTTTGATTAGAAGTAAAAGAACATTAAACATTTTATAAGAGGAAACTGATCATTGGAAAAGTTACATAAATGAATGTTTGGAAAATAGATGTATAACATCCATTGGGGGCTAAAAATATCTCTCATACAATGTTCTACCCATCAGTGAGTGAAACATGGGTGTGCCAGGGAAAGGCGGGAAGCTATCTAGAGAGTGTCTAATATTGGATTAACCATTCACCAATGCTTTCTCCTGAGCAGTTGCTCACAGTGTTTCTGTGTGAGATCCATTGAGAAGGAGCACATGGAAGGAGAAAGATTAATGCCTTTGATCTCTCAATATTGTATACACTGGAATTTTCCTGTGTCTAGGCATTGTAGTTCTGTAGGGACTCTAGACCAGGCCCCTGGCTGTGAGATCTATAGCATTGATCATTTTACATGGAGTCTTCAGTGTTTGAAAGTGTGACCCAAAGAGAAAGAAGTCAAGGTGAATTCTTGGGTATTGTAACTCAGTTCTACTTTTAGTTTGGGTCCTTGGCTACTCTGCCTTAGCAATCCCTTCTGAAATCAAAACATAATTATGACTTAAAATAATTTAGATGTCTAACTATATTTTATGAGTCATTAATACTGTGGTTCCCTTGGTATCCTTGTGGGGGGATTGGCTCAAGGATACTAACGTGTGTGGATAGTCAAGTCACTTGTATGAAATGGCATGGAATTTACATATAACCTTCACCCATCACCCCCAGATCACTTAAAATCCCTTATACAATGCGCACGCTATACAAACAGCTGTTATGTTGTTCTATTTAGGGAATTATAACAAGAACAAGAGTCTGTGCATATTCCACTTTTTTTCTGAATATTTTCACCCAGAAGTTGATTGGATCCTTGGATAAACAACCCTTGGAATGGGGAACGGACTGTAATTAAGTAAACGCTAAGCAATGGCATAAACTCCTCATTGAACTGGAAAGAATCTTGCAACACAATTAGTCTCCCATTATGTAAATCAATCTTCTGGACACTAGACAGTCTCTAATTCCATTTTCACCTTGTTCCAGGATGCAGACCTTTCAGAGAAGAAGACACATGGAATTGTAAAGGTTTACAGTTTCCTATGCATCCCTCTGCCTCATGTAATTCGGGATTTATCTTTTCACTTTGTGGGTTCTTTTGGATGCTTTTGTGTGGGAAGGGGGATGGAATTCTCAGTTTATCACGGGGATCTTGAACACAGGGTAAATGGTCATTCAGGCCCCTCAGAAAGTGGTAGCTCAGGTTTTCCATGAGCACTCTAGAGTGGAGAAGCTTTGGAAAACACTGAGGTGCCAGGAACGGATTCTGATCCTTGCTGTGACTATTAAGCCCACGTGCTCCTTTAACCACCTATCAAAATACACAAGGGCGACATCTAGTAAGTATTTTTATCCTTTGTGTACATCGTAATATTCTAATGTGCTTTGAGTTCAAGAGGCGAAGATGGCAAAGTAGTGGACCATAGAGTGACCAGTGGCCATTTCTGGCATGACAGATCATTGGACTCCTCCCAGTATGCACACCTGGAGGGTTGAAAGGCCATCCATAGGAGGCATTCAAGGCCATAATAGGACTTGACCAATTAGGAATATTTTATCTTATGGAAATAAGAACAGATAGAGATCATGTATCTATATATGATACTCATTCAAATCATCGATAGATACGAATGAGTTCTCTGGAGGCGTGTTCATTAAGGCATAATTTGGAGAGGCAAAATAATTGAGCACAACCTAAGGTCTAACAAAAGAGAGTGAACTAACCATCTTCTGTAAGGTGGCTCAGTGGTTCAAGGCACTTGCTTGAAAAGCCTCCAGGCTTGGGTTCAGTTCCAAAGGCCCCCATCTAAGCCAGAAGCAAAGAGCAGCACAAGGGTCTAGTGTTTGTTTGTAGTAGAAAAGGGTCCTGGTGCACTCTACCCTCCTAACCCATGCAAATGCATTCATGGAAGAAAATTTAAATATCCATATAGTTATGCAATTGTCTGCTACTAATGATGATGACGATGACTGTGGATGAGATGGTCACGAAACTGAAGTGGGACAGAATCTAGTGACAAAAATCATGTATCTAGAATAACGTCCCTTTTATTTAATTGGTTAAAATGTTTATTGGGACTCTAGAGATATAGGCCAGAAATCACAATGTTAATACTCATTATTTCTAGGCCCATAGACTTATGAGTATTTTGTCTTCTTGAAAGTTTTCTAAGTTGGTCCATCTTTTTTCAATGTGTTTATCCATTTCATAATAAAAGAAAGTTAATTAAATAGGCTATTAGGTGAAGGTGGATTCTATGAGCTCTTAACCTAGCAAATAAAGAGTTGTGATGATCCTGTCAAGATGAACCAACAGAAACCCACTCCTACGCTCCACTTTTATAAGCCAAATGATGAATGAGAAAGATTTCCTGAAGCAAAAATGTACCTCTTTTGTAGTGAAATGCACAAAACATTCAATGGTAGGTGTAGCAATGCACTGTGGTGTGATGTCTAAAAACAGATAGTACCCTTCCTCAGTTGGCTTCTAATCCCCATTTGGCTGTTGTTTCTCCTAGAATTGTTTCTTTGCGAAGTGTTAATGAATTGGTTAATTTGTGAACAACACTCCTAATTGTATTAAATCTCTACAAACTTATTAAGCATTTGTGCAGAATTAAATCCACTGTGTGGGGAAGCAGTGTGTCTGTGGCCAGAGGAAAGAAAAAAGAGAAGGAGAGAGGGAGGGAGGGAGGATCATAGGGCTGACATGTGGATCTGGGCACTAATTAAGACCCCCCCCATTCTCCCACCACCAAATATAATAACAGATCAAAATGCTCAGAAGTATTCTAAAGAATATCCAGTGCTTCAAAAATTCTGTTAAAGAGAGAACATGCAAGCTGGCCTGGTCTTTTTATTTACCTCTGTTAGGATTTGCTTTTATTTAAGGGAAAAGAAATAAGCAGGAATTAGCAAAATCTCAAGAGTGCTGGGGTTTTTTTTTTGTTTGTTTTAATTCTTATTGCTTTCAGATTATATTTAGGTACCAGGCTAGAGGTATTCTGTGCTGAGACAGAGAGGGAAACATTTTCAGAAAATATAATTGGACTATGTCTATTTTCAAAACTCAAGATAATAGCCTGGAATACACTGATTTTTAAGAAAAAGAAAAAAAAAACTGCAGTTGACAGCTTCTTTCTTCTGCAAGTAAGAGAGATAAATTCAGCCCCCAAGAATGTTTATTGTGCATTTGAGAAATGGGGGCAGGGAGAAGGGGTGATGAGGCATTCATGTCTACCTCTGTGTGCCCTGCCTGTGTCCCCCATGGCTTCTTTGCACAACCCCTTGCCTTAGATGTCCATATTCCCCCCCAAATTGTAATGCTTTTATTCCTCAGAATTATCACAATCATAATGGAATTCTAAGTAAAATGTTTAGCAGCCTGCTTGCTTGAATTAAAGCTCCTTTATTCATTGTATTACATATTTGGACATTGTAAAAGTAATACAGAAGTACAATGAAAGTCAGTTTAGACCCCAAAGCCATTAGACTTTCCTCTTTATTAATAATTCCACTCTATCTTACCTAGGATATTTGATTTTGTTTTGTTTTTGTCATCATTGTTTTAAATCGAATGAGTCCCAGAGGTTTTCCCAGTACCTGGGAAAATAGAGAGTTAAGGACTATCATTAATTTTTCAAGTTGACATGATCCATGTTGCCGCAGGTGACATGCGCACAGAAGCCTCTCTACTTTAGGTCGTTTGAGTTTGTGTCTCAAAGGTTCATATGCTGGAAGCTTGGTCTCCAGTGTGACCATGCTGAGAGGAGGAGCCTACAGGAAAGTATTAGGGACCTTGGAGACAAGCCCTTCGAGGGTATTAGTGTAGATCTCAAGGGAGTGAGTGTTCTCACAACACTGAGCCTAGCTTCTGAGTCTGTCTCATGAGCACGAACAACTGAGGCAATCTGATGATCATCTTTCAGCCTCCGTAACTGTGAGATAAACCTCTTTGTCAAGTTCCTAACTGTAGGCATTTTATTATAGCAACAGAAAACTGACTGGTACGAAGGATAAAAATAGAGAAAGTAGAATAGAAAGGGAAGAGAGGAGTAGAGGACATTGTCCTTTTGGGTTTTTGGGAGTGGCCCATTTTATATTCACCCACAGAGTCAGGATGGGTGTCCCCAAATTTGTGACTCTCCTCTACCATGCGGTGTCTGCTATTTTTTTCTGTCTCAAATACCCTGAGCCAGCTACTATGTCCCACTCTTCTGTGAGCTTGTTCTGATCCTGAGCTGTGAGCCACTGTCCACCTGCAGGTCCATGATGGGATTTCCTTGTTGTCCCAGAGCCAACTAAGGAAGTGACCATTTATGTCACTGTGTCCTCAATCTGGGGTTGTTATTTTATTGATGGAACTTTTATAGTGTACATGGTTCTAGAATTTTTGGGGGGGTAAATATTAGAATGTGTTATAAAAACAGGGTGCTAATAATATTTATGAAAAAAACATCACTGTGGTTTAACTGATAAAGTGCTGAAGTGTGTGTGTGTGTGTGTGTGTGTGTGTGTGTGTGTGTGTGCTTTCTGGTTTTATAACAGCATACCTGAGATGATCTACTTTAAAAGTGAAAGTGAGCCAGGCATGGTGGCTCATACCCAGCACATGGGAGGCAGAGGTAGGAGGATCACTGTGAGTTCAAGGCCAGCATGGGAGTAGAGTGAATTCCAGGTCAGCCTGGGCTAGAGTGAGACACTCTGCCTTTTAAAACAAAAACAAATAAATAAAATAAAAGAGAAAGGGCTTATTTTGGATCATGGTTTTAGAGGTTTCATTGCATCACTGGCCTTGTGGATTTGGGCCCATGATGAGGTGGAAGTTCATAGTGAAACAGTTCACCTTGTGGCTTGGGCACTAAAGGGAGCGAATGGGGACAGGGGAGTAGCTCAGGAGTTAAAGGTGCTTGCTTGAAAAGCCTGTTGGTCTGGGGTTCAGTTCCCTAGCCACCCATGAAAAGTTGGGCAGGTGTTTATTTGCAGTGGCATAAGACCCTGGCATGCCCATATACACACATGTGTGCACACACATAAATAAATAGATAAATAAAAAGAGGGAGAGAGAGGAACCGGCTGGATTCCCACCAGCCAAAGTTTACTCAGTGACCTAATATGGCCTGCTACACCCCATCTCTTGTCATGGTTCTGTGGACTTGGACCAAGCCTTGAATTCAAGAGTCTTACATATCCAAAGTTGGATCAAAGCTCCTGAAGGCTCTTTCTATACCTGTGAGAGAAGCAAAATGAACATGGTTTCCCCTGTAACCTGGATTTGAAATGTCTCTAGACCCCTGCAGCAAGCTCCTTTTGTTTCTTTTAGGTTTTAGAATTTTCTAGGTCCCTTTAACAATGTGAACATATTTCACACTATTTTCCAGTCAGTTAATATATAGTAAGTTTCCTTGCCTAAAAATCCATGGCAAGAGAAGTGTGCAAACCAACAGCTTAGTTAATAATTGCTGGTGTGGTGTGTTCCCTTCCTTGCTTTTCCCCCTTTAATTGGCTGAGTATTAATAAACTCATGGTTTGTTTCAAGGGCACAGCTAGGTTTTAATGGTCTTACAGAAATTTCATGAAGAAAGCTGAAGAATTAGCATAATAAATAATTATTGCTTGCAGGGTTTTTTGTTGTTAAGATAATAAAATGTTAAAAAAAAAAGCCAGCTACTTGAGCAGAAAGTAATTGCTCTGACAAGCACCACACAGGCAACGTTCATAATAAAACAGCCCTTCCCTCCATGGCGGCTGGATCTGCGGCCTACATAAACGCTTCCTCCCATTATGGAAATGTACTTTTCCTATCAACAGGGTAGAATGAAACTCCAGGCTTCTAATTAATCTTGGCTGATGTTTGATTTCCTACCCAAGTTCAAGGCAAATGGGGCCTGTACAGTTTCCTCCCTCCCTACGCACATGACCACAGGCAAATCTCTCCATTAATGTCACATTGCATCTGCGTGTCTCATGGTGGCTGCCACATGTCAGTCATTAATGCATGAGCAATTGCTCACGTCCACTTTCTACCCGCTGCTTCCCTGCTTGAGGAAACGGCATGGCAGGATTTTTACTTTGCAAGCCTTTAACCTTGAACTCTAGATTAATGACATGAAGAGTTTCCACATCTATAATGCTTTGCAGATTTTTCACTTGCCTTTCCCTGTTCTGCTTGTTGTGACTCTCATCGGCTTGCTGAGTAAGGCCATATACTCAGAGTTATTAGAAGTGATCACAAAGATACGTAAACCTTTAAGGGCTCATGTCAGCATCTATGAACAGCAAGGGGCTGAGTTAGATCAAGTTCAGAAAATTTCCCAAGTGGATTATAGCATTCTTCTTTCTTCTTCTTCCTCAGTCCAGTATCTGTAGATTTGAGGGAACTAGTTTATATTCTTGATTGGCTAAAGTGGAGGAGAGGGAAACCTTGAGTTTATAGAGAGGAAACAGTAATGTTAGCTGCCGGTAGCTTATTTAAAGTGGTCATGGAAAGTTAAGAACATCACCACCCATCACAGTGGAGAAAGAAAAGCCCATGTTCAGGATTACTAGGGAGTTGTACAATCTCCAGCTCCCTAGTGATCCTGCAAAGGAGGAGATGTTGGGAGTCAGAGAGAGAGAGAGAGAGAGAGAGAGAGAGAGAGAGAGAGAGAGAGAGAGAGAGAAATGTCACTCTGGTGCTACTCTATGGTCCACCCAAGGGGCTATGGAGTGAAGGATCCTCTTGTGAACAGTTTCGTGCAAGTTTAAGAACTAGCTTGGACAGTTAAAACAGTTCTGCTGGAGCTGAAGAGGCCCCATTGCTGTTTTCATTTAGGGATCAGAATCTGCACAGGAAAAAAAATACTAAAAACATTGCTTGTTTCTTCAGTGATTATCCCTCCAAGATCACCCCTCTGCACTGGATCTTGACAGTGGGGGAGTGGTAAGCGGTCTTCCTTATTTATGTGAGTGCCAGGGCCTTTTGCTGATGAAAGTGAACACAAGACTACTTTTTTTGTGTCTGGCTTACATGGGTGGCCTGTGAACTAAAGCCAGGTCAGCAGACTTTGGAAGCAAGCGCCTTTCAAATCTGAGCCATGTTCCCAGTCTCTAAGAAGTACTCTTACAGCACGGAGTGTGGAGTTCTCAGCTTGCTGACCCTGGGAAGCACCATGACGCCTGCGTCATTCTGTGAGTGGTTCATTTACTGATGTCTGCCAGACTGGCTGCAGGCAGGAGGAGCCAGGTTGTTTTTCTAGGCACAGACATAGCTTGGTTATAATCCCAGGGTTTCCGTCTGTGAACAGAGACAGGGATGGCTGTTTTTGTTTTTTGTTTTTTTTTTTTTTTTCCTTTGCCTGGAGGACTTTCAAGCAGGGATGACTCAGGGAGCCATCATGTTTGTGAAAGCCCAGGAAGCCACTTTTCCCAGCTGCATCTGATTGGCTGCAGAATCTACCTCCAGGCAGTGAAACAGGTTGACCCAGGATTTAATGGCTTTTTTTTCTTTTGGCTATTGAAGTGTTGGTGGACACCTGTCCAACACTAATTTTGTATTGCCATATTATTCAGCTATTTATTTTTGGAGGGACACTAATTGGATAGGGACTGTTTGGGATCATGGTGTCGTGAGTGTCCTGATAATGCCACCTTTTAGAAGCTCAGCAATTTATCCTGTAGTGAAGTCTCAGATGACAGGTGACTACACTGGAAGAAGAAAGCGGTGGCCCACAGACGCCAGAAACAATGAACATCTACCCATATTTTAATTATAAAAAAATATACAACTGATCAGGGATGGGGAGGGGGGAATTGGGGAATTCTGGATAACAACTCATTGCTTGTCCACTAAATAATGTAACTCATTATGGACAATAAATATATATTTAAAAAAATAAAGAAAGGACTCAAGTTCTGTAATGGAGTAAAAAAAAAGGCATTAATGGTGTAATCAGTATTTGGCCTCACTCATTGGTTGTTGTCATTGAATATTTGAATTTGCGCACAGTTCTGTGTGAAAGCCTATCGATGGTTCGCTTATCACTTGCATAGCTGTTTGAATTTTATTTTGACTTATCTCAAAAGTTATTTTGTCCATAAATAATCCCTTGCGGTTGGTAATTGTGGTTTGAATGCCCCCTTCACCCTATGGCCTCATGTGTTTTAAATACTTGGTCCCCAACTGGTAGTAATTTGCCAAAGTTGGGGAACTTTTGGGAGGTGGAATCTCCCTGGAGGACGTGTGTGTCTTTGGGTGGGACTTGAGGTTTATTAGTCCAGCCCACTGGTGTTCAGAGCTCTCTCACTCAGACTGCTTCTGCCCTGCTGATGCAGAAGATGTGATCTAGGCTTCCTATTAGTGGTGTGCTGTCCTCACCATGATGACACTTCCCCTAAGACTCAGCTGAAGTAAACCCTGTCCCTCCACATGCTTCTTTTGATCAGGTGCTTTGTCCCAGCAAGGAGAAGGTAACTGCTACAGTAATATTTCCTATATTTTAGAGATAGGGATATATGCTAGGCCATAGAGTGAGTAGCATATAATGGTGCCCTGCATGTGAACACTGCCAGTGTTTGGGGACCACACCTGCTGTTCTCCTTGGGGAACTGTGGTGTCTCCTGTCTGGAATAGCCTATGCAGTGTGGATCTTTTACCCACTGGTCTGTAGCATGAGGGTAATGTGTCTCTTTGAATGGAGTTAACCTAGCCCTGGGGAGAATTTTTGAATCTAATTAGTGTTAGGTTTTAATAAGCTGTATCTGGGCCTTCTTACTCCCAGGATATTGTGCCTTTTACTTATTGAATCATTTAATTCTGGATTGCTAATATTGTGCTGGATACTGGCAATAGAGGAGTGAGCCAAATAGACCCTGTCCCTGTCCTTGGGGTTCAAATTTTAGTAGAAGAGGCATATAACTGCATGTCTAATGATACACTGAGAGGACTGGCTTCATGCTCTGAGAGTGTGAGATGATGACCTCATCAAGGAAGGCTTCCTGGAACAAGTCCCTCCCTCCCACCTCCCTTTTTGCTGGGGACCAAACTCAGAGCCTTGTAACTCCACATCAGTGCTCTACCACTGAACTGCCCCCCAGCCCTAACAAATGACTTTGAATCTATAATTCTTTGTGTCAGGAAAAGCTCCCTCTTATGTATGTTTGGTAAAAACTAGAAAAAAAGTGAAATTGTCAGATATGATTGTTTTACTTCTAAAGGGCTGACTTACTTGCAGTGGAGACCCAAAAGTGAACCAAGTATATGGAGATGTAAAAAAATATTTCCAGAGTTACTTTTATGTGTACACTTTATTGTATTTTTCTTTCTATAGTCCTTGGTTTTGAAATAGTTCCTATAAACACACATGTATATTATACATACATATACACACATAAGTGTGTATAGGTATGCATCTATTTGTGTGTGCATGCATGTGTGGGTATGGTGGGCCTCTTGTCACTGCAAACATCAGACATTTGTGACACTTTTTGCATCTACTTTATGTAGCTGGCTGGATAGTTGAACGCAGGGCAGCAGGCTTTGTAAGCAAACACCTTTAATCAGTGAATCATTTTTCCAGCCCCAAATAAGATTTCTGTGGTTGCAGAAATACTTGTCGCATAGAAGCAGGAGTTTTTTTTATGCGTCTCTCCTTTAGGCTGGATATTGTTTTCAAGCCGTGGCTGTTAAAAGGAATGCTAAGTTGTGCCATGATGAACATCTGTACTCACTCATCAGCTTCTTACATGTTTGTGATGATTTACATGAAGTCTTACAGGCTGAACACCATCAACAATCCAAATCTGAAAGATTCCAAACCTAAAATCTTTGAGCAGTAGTGTTCAAAGAGTTTTGGGTTTTCAAGTGAGGGATGCTCAGCTATGTAAATATTCCCAATTTTAAAAAAATCCCTGAAATCTGAAACCATTCTTAACCCAAGGAATACCCACAATGTAGTAGATTTCCTATAAACTCACCTTTCCAAAACATATTGCTACCCCCAAGACACACTAGAAATATTTTGATATTTACCCCCTGATAAACAAAAGGATGGCTTCTTTGGAAATACGTTGAAAATACTGGGAAGTATTTTTTTTTTTTTTGCCTTTTGTGTTTATTTATTATCCTTTCTTTGTGTACAAGAGTCCTGATCTCATTTTTGTGTGTGTAGAACTCTTTGTAGGAATGCTACTAAGTCCTTTCAAAAAAGCTTTTCCTTCCACCTTCTCAGAAACATTTTTTTCATTCATGACATTTTTGTAGCCTAGGGAAGCTTAGCTGTGAGTGGTATGGTGAAAAGAGCTGGAGGCCTGGAGAGTCACTGGTGGAGGGATGCTGAGTGGGGCTGGAGGGAAACTCTTCTCTTACATCTCCTTGTCCACTTGCCCGGCCTCAGACTTGAAGGTTTTATCATTTCTGACACTATGACAATTGAAGTCACCCTCTCTTCCTCCATTCTTTTTTAAAAATATTTTATTTATTCATTTTCAAACAGAGATGAGAGAGAGAGAGAGAGAGAGAGAGAGAGAGAGAGAGAGAGAGAGAGAGAGAGAGAGAGAAAACACCAGGACCGCCACCTTGTGTCTGGCTTATGTGGGTACTGGGGAATTGAACCCAGGGTCTTAGGCACTGAAGGCAAGTGCCTTAACCACTGAGCCATCTCTCCAGCCCCCTCTATTCTTTTTGTTATGGAAGTTTCTATAGTGTATTAGGGAAATGCATGCAGGAGGAAACTAGACTTAGGAAGGTAGGTATTGGCACAAGCTGAAGTCATTGTATTTTTTTTTTGAAGTCATTTTGGGGTTGGGGAGATGTCTGAGCCTACTGACCAAGGTTTGATTCCCCAGCACCCATGCAAAGCCAGATGCACAAAGTGGCACAGGCAGCTGCAGTTTGTTTGCAATGGCAGGAGGCCCTGACACACCCATACTTTCTCTCTCTCTCTCTCTCTCTCTCTCTCTCTCTCTCTCTCTCTCTCTCTCTCTCTCCTTACAATTAAATAAAATATTTTCAAGTCTTTTTATATTAAAATCTGCCCTCACCTTCCATTTGTCCACTCAGGTAGACCAGAAGGGGATACCAAAACCACTGGGCTGAGTCTGGGAAGTCTGTCAGGTAGATAGGATGTAACTCGAGTATTCCATTAGTCATCGCTTGTTTTACCACATTAATTCCAAGTGCTAGAATAGATGTTTGCCAGTATTAAATTTTCTGCACAGATTTTGGTTAACCACACCGTTCAAAAGAGATTCTAAATTTGAAAAGAAAAAAAAATAAAAATCCTTCCCAAAGTACTGTAAATCCAAATATGAGATACTCTACATTTTCAAAAATGTAATTTATAGAATGAGTCCTTTTGAAATTAGTGAGATGTTTTAGGCATAGCTTTAGATTATTGAATAAAAGACTTTTTTTGTTCCTAAAAAACATCCATTTAATACTACAATAAAAGGAAATTCTTTTTATCTGAATCCAAGCGTGCATTGCTTGGTATTTCTTGTTTTTTGAACTCAGAATTACCAAGAAAGATTTTAGTTTCCCAAAACTCTAAATGTCTATTGGCAATGGGAAATGATCTTCTAGTCAACAGCTTGGCTCCAAACTCTGATCTTCTGTTTCTGTCACTGGAGTCTGACCTACATGCCTCTGCTTGTATTGGAAATTATATACAAGGTGTGATTCTGGGGTTAAGATATGTTTGGTGTTCAGTAGACCTTTGATCATGGCTGTATGCATACATAGTCAGGGCTCAGTTCTTTTTAAAAATTATTTATTCATTTTTGTTATTTACTTATTTACCTCTCTCCCTCCTCTCTCTCTCTCTCTCTCTCTCTCTCTCTCTCTCTCTCTCTCTCTCTCTCTCTCTCTGTGTGTGTGTGTTTTCACAGCAGGGTCTCTTAACACTACAATCTAAAGCCTGTCTGACTTGACTTGGGTGGCTGGGGAATTGAACCCAAAGCTGGCAGGCTTTGAGGAAAGCACCTTTAACTACTGAGCAATCTCCCCAGAGGCATCAGTTCCTCTGCCTTTTTGTTTTTTGCCTTTCTGTGCAGAGGACTAACGGGGGAGGGTCTGTGCAGGCTGGACAAGCTCTCTAAATCCGAACTTCACCCTCAACCCTCATTTTCAGTTCCTTGGGATAAGGAGGGGCAGAAGTTAAGTTCTCTGAGAAAATTTCCAGAAGTCAGTAACATTATGTTTAAAATAGTGCTAATCTGATGTCGTTTTATAACAGTTTCCATAGTGGGGCATTGCTGTATTCATATTATTGTTGATGTCAGCACTTTTCTTGAGAGAAGTGTTTTTTTTTTTTTTTGCTTATTCAACTTTTGCCTTGTTATATTTTTTTCTATTAAACATTGCTACTTTGCTGTTATCTTACCTTATTTTTTTTTAAAAAAAAAGACTATTTGACTTGAGAGGTTGTTTTTTTTTTGTTTTGTTTTTAATGAAGAAACACAGCACAAGAGAAGAACTCTTATAAAGATGATTTATATGCACTTATTTAGCAGAAGACTCTCCTTCTTAAAGGATACTCTTGAATTACTACAACTCCATGAATGAGGAAACATTAATACCAAGCTTTAGAATAAAGGTATCCTGTCTCATTCTCATTTTTGCCACTTCCATACCATTTAATCAAGTGTTCTGAATTTTTGTCTTTAGCTGCATCAGAGGTTTGCCCCATTATCACTGCCAAGAGGTGATTTTTTCCGTTTCATACATAGAGTTCAGTGACAAGATATTTAAGAAAGAAAAAGGACACAGTCACAGACATTCAATCTACACAGGATAAGCCAGTGAGACAGAAACCAAGGATCTTTGACACAAAGACCCCTAAACTCACAACCTTAAAGCAGCCTTAATACTCATCCACCACGACTCAGGGAGCTATGCAGAAGAGGGGGAGGAAAGATTGTAAGAGCCGTGGTGGGGGAGACTATCCAGAGGCATGGCACCCTTCAGCAACAACACACTTGGGCCAGGAGGACCGGGCTGAGTACTAGGCTATCCAGGGTCCCCTGCCACAAGGACTGATCCAGACGGCCCACGAAGGAGGATATCCACCTGATTGGGGATGGGGAGGGGGACGTTGGGGAAATGGGGATAACAACTCATTGTTTGCCCACTGAATAATGTAACTCATTATTGACAATAATTATATATTTAAGACTTAAAAAAAAGAAAGAAAAAGGAACTTGGATGCCTCATTAAAAAAAAGATATACCCCTTATGTTTTCTATTTTGAGGTATACCTCAAAATAAAATAAATAAAATACTTTATAAATACTTTAAACTAGCTATGGTGCAATTTTCCACCTAAAATTTTATGAAAATGGTTCCATACTCCCTGGGTGAGTTGAATTTATAATAACTAAAAAACTAAAGTTAGAACAAAGATTTTTTTTTTTTTCAAGGTAGGCTGTCACTCGAGCCCAGGCTGACCTAAAATTCACTTTGTAGTATCTGGGTGGTCTCGAACTGTCAGTGATCCTCCTACCTGTCCCTCCCAAGTGCTGGGATTAAAGGTGTGTGCCACCATGCCTGGCTAAAATAAAGATTTTTCTAAGTGAATTAATGCACATATAAATTGTCTCAAGTAGACCTATGTGGTGGCTCCCAGTTCAGTGTGGACCATGGCTGATGGCAATTGAATAAAATGTCTTAAATCTGTGACTGTCTTATTAGTAGCAAGCAGAGTTCCTCATCCTCAGAGGCTCACAGAACCATCTGGGAAGCTTGCTAGCATGGACTGGAGAGTTGTGATTTAGGAGGCTGGCATGGGGCCCAG
>PVHP010025072.1:0-25797 GCA_004024765.1 Zapus hudsonius
CATGAAAAAAGAAGCATTACTTCTATAAAATGGCATTTAGGTTAAGCATTTTAATGAAGAAAACATTAAGATGTCATTAATATTATAAGTAAAAATACCTGATGATCTGTAATTGTACACCCAGAAAAAAAATCCAAAACCAAAATAAAATAAAGATCTATTCAAACACTAAAGAAAACCAAGATTGCTGCCCTGTGGTTATTTAAGACAGCAGGAAAGTGATTTCTGGGACCAAAATAAGTCATGGACTAAAATGGTAGAAATAAATCTAAATATATAAGAAAATATAAATAAGCAGAAATGAGATAAATGAAGTAAATAAAATGAAAAAAAATTAAATGGATTTTTAAAATGTAGGTACATGTGGCTTATCAGAGATACATCTAAGATTTAAGTATGAAAAGCTGAAGCAAAAATATTGAAAAAAATTATATAATGTACCAAAATAAAGCAATACAGCAATATGTATGAAAGCTGATGTGGCTCTATTAAACCAGACAAAATATTAGTTAAGGCATAATAATAAAATGTAAATACACTTAAAAATACTTACATGTGTCTAACAACATAGTCACAAGTCCATAAGACAAAAATAAACAAACGTACAAAACAATTCATGCAAGCTACTCAATGTTGTCAGCAAATACTTCAGTTAGACGTTGGAACCCTGTTCTTACCTTGTTCTATGCGTGCCTTTATTCCTTATACCTGTTAGCCCTAATGATTGCCACCAAAAAACAGATAAAACACCATAACTTTTGCTGGTAGACTAAGGATAACATAGAATAAACAATATAAAAAAATCACAAAGCCTGCTACCAGAACATTTACAGGTAACAAGAAAACAAGCTCATTCTATGATACATATTCTAAATGCTTGGCTGGGCCTAATGAAAAATCTTCCAGACTGCTTGATTAATTAGCCTACTTTATTAGCAGAGTAGCTTTGGATCACTTTGAGGAGACAACCTCTTAAATTCTCAGAAGCAGCTGATAAATTTATTTTAAAAAACTGACCAAACTGTCAAAAAGACAGAAAATTGGGTCAAAGAAATTGTCAAAATTCACTGTCCTAGGGATAATAAAAAAAAGTCATCGATACTGAAAATACAAATTGATCATTATTTATTTCCAGATAATCTTTGGTTCCTTTTGTGCAAGTTGATATTTGTCATCGTTGATCAGTGTCTAATGTCAGAACTGCCTTGCTGGTCATCATTTTTGTTTTCCTGTTAGAAAGTACTTTTAGGCATTTCTAGAAACTTGTAAATCCCTATCTATGGAGTAACAGTTCTGGTGTTTGTGTTTGAATTTCTATTTCTTTCCAACTTACTCTGATATGAGAAGAATGTGAGGATGTTAGGGAGAAGGCTCAGTCAGTCAAGTGCTTTCCTGGCCAGCATGAGTATCCATGATTGGCACCCAGAGCCTTGAAAAAGCATGGTCATAGCTCAGTACTGAGCAGGTGCACACGCATAGATTCCTGGGCTTGCTGACCAGCCAGTGTAACCTACTGTGTGATTTCTCCAGTGAGAGACTGTGTCTGATGGAATGTGTCTCAAGAACATAGCATTCCTAGGAACAATGCCTAAGGTCCTCTGGCCTCCATATGCACACGTGTGCACCTGCATGCACACACACACACACACACACACACACACACACACACACACACGGGCTCAAACAGAGACTGGGTAAATCTCTTTGCATTGATGACGGTCTCATGCCTTAGATTCATTTGCTACAACGTGGCCAGCGTCAATGAGACAAATCTATATGAAATTTTAACTAAGGCAAATTACAGAAGATGATAGCTTTGTGTAGATGTAGAGTTTTAACCGAAACTATGAAGGAGAAAACACTGGCTATGAGGTATGATAGGCTTACTGTTGATTGGATGAGAAAGATAATGACCAGAGCTGAGTATTGAAGGCTCCTCGGAGTTTCAGCTCAAGCCAAAGCGAATGTTGACAGTACAAATCGGAGGATGCTCTGAGAAGTACAGATCTGACAGAAAGCAAAGGGTCATTACACTGAAATGATTGTGAAACATCTAGGTAGAGACATTAGTGGGTTGCTGAAATGTGGGGTTAAGATCAGATAGCTCAAGTGAGAGGTGGAGAGATGTTCATTCCTGGGCATCATCCTCTGTAACTACACAAGAAATAAGCTTTCCTATGGAGTAAGTGTAAAGAAGAAGTAGTAATATAATGAGGACAAAGTTTCAGACAACAGAAAACATATATCCAAGTGAGTTACAAAAGATTCTGAAAGTTAAAGATCAAATGGGTAAGAATTATTGTAATTCAGACATTTATAAAACATTTCAAGTCAAATTCTTGCTAAGAATTCAATAATGTATATGCCAAGAGCTCTGAGGTTTACAGTCACTAAAACCACAGTGAATCTCAGGGCTTTCAATGTTAAATTGAGGCATCGGCTTATTTAAATTCAAAAGCAGAATAGAATCATGATAAACATTTTGTGGAGTGCTAATACACGTGATTTTTTTCTGTTTATACATGTGGTCATGTAGACTCATCCTTAATCTTTCAAGTAGATGAGAAACTATAGACATTTCCAATTTTTAATGGTAATTTACCTAGTTATCACATAGATTTGTACTCTGATACAGTATTCTCAAAAACATAACAAGTTTAAAAAATGACACTGCAATATTTTGATATTTGATTCCTTGGAGGCCCACCAGAGTTTTCAGTTAGCACATGGTTCTATGATATTTGATTACTTTGTGAATTCTGGAAAACAATATCTTATTTCTGAATAGGCAAAGAGTTGGCAAATGAGATGGGCAGTGTATCACATCAAGCATGAGAAAGTGGAAAGAGAATAGATAAAATAGATATTCTGAGCATATGCATGGATAATTTCATAATTATAGAAGACTATATACATAAAGTATGAGCATTATGCACCAGAAGTTTATTATTTATGAAACTAAAATTTTACTGTGTTTTTATTCAACCTTTCAAATGTTTCTGAAATTCACTTAGGCATATATAACAAAAAAATCAAAGTTGACAAAAATTGTTACTGCTTCTGAATGTTAGACATTCTAAAATTAGTTACATTTTATATTAATCATAGATTATATAAGCATCATTATTTAGGACATAAATGAAGCATATGCTAAAAATATTATTTGTTAAATGAAGGCAAGACTGTATCATAATTAAACTCTCAAGAAGAGATGACCCTTGGTTCCACAACCCAAAAAATGTTTTTAACTAATCCAGCTGTGTACTTTACCTTCATTAAGAGTGAATTGCTCATAACTTTTCCCAGGAATGATTCAAGAACGAGAAGCTCTATCATTAAGACTCAATAACACAGTATGTGGAACTGCTCAATCCTTGAATCATGACTCAGACATGAACTTTCAGAAACTTGATGAGATGGAATAAACTATCTAAAAGTCTAACTGCCTCTGCTGCCTGGAGCAATTAACAGATCAAGATATTGATTTTACAAAGTGGACTTGAAAACACTAAGCAAAATGCTGATTTAGATGAGCTCATTTATCTTAACTCGTCCTGAAATAATGTCTGCACACCAAACAAAAGTAAGAACCAATAAAAAGTCAGAGATTTAGCAATATAGGCAGACATTCTTCACAAGGCCAAATTTGCAAACAATGAAGACAGAGTGAGAACAGATCACCTATAACAGAAGAGGACCCAATAACATTAAGGAACAGACTTTTTAGTCAAGTATATAGAGTATTTCATTTTTTGGCAAACTGGTTCAAAGATTCTAAAACCATTGCATAGTGAAAGTCATGCACACAACTTAACTGGGTAGAAGCAGAATTATAATTCAAACTCTCTAAATACAGCTTGTAGTTCCTAGCAGATAAAAGAAAATCCATTAAAAATTATATTAAACATGTATTATTTTGGCCTGACCACTGACACACTTTGAATTAATTAGGTCTCTGAAAGTGGTTCTAATAGTATTAAGTATAAACGTATTTAAGAATTACAAATAATTATTTATGAAAGAATGTATGACTAGAAAAAAAGCATGCCATAGCCAGGACTTAACTTGAAATGCAAGGATTTGTTAGAGAAGAACCATAAATATGCCTCTAAATGAAGGTCAGAGGAATATACTATATCAGCTTTATGATGAGAAGCATTCACATTAATATCAACCAGTTGCTGAGGAGAAGTCCGAGTAATTCTGTTTTTAAGACCAGATAAAATTTCTCATGCATCTCGTGTTGAGCAAGAGGTGGAAAGCTCAAGTAGAATTCAATAAATCTTGAGTTAAGCAATTTATTTTCTTGAACTAGCTTTTTCTTCTGTTTTGGATTTTCAAATAGCTCAAATACTCTAGATAGATATAAACTCATGGGTTTGCGGATCACAATAACAGCAACATTCCTATTCAGGGGTGTTTCCTGAAATTATACTTCACAGTAGCACCCTTGCTTACGGCAGCTAACTTGGTTGTTCTTACCCAAGAAACAATCAAAGGCTCTTTTATCTTAGGTAGATAAAAAGACTTTTAAAAAGAAATCATTCTAAAAAAAATGGTAGTTTAAAAACACTTGTGGATGTAAGTTAGATAATGATAATGTGTGGGTTAGTAACTGAAGCATTGCATGCCTCCAACAGAGATGAATATAGTATACTCTTCGCATTTACAGATTTAAGATTGAGCATTTTTAACTATTACAAAGTAACCCAAAATTTTCATGGCTAGGAGTTATTAATGATTCCACTGAGGCAATGACAAGGCAGGATGTCTGTATGAATGCCAGACTCCTGGACTGATGGCAAAAGGGAGGAGATGTAAAAAAAAAAACAAAAAACAAAAAAAAAAAAAAAACTGGTGATTCTTAAGTAGGAAATACCAGATAAATCACAACGGCTTCTTAGCCCTATAAATGCTGAGACCTGAAAGGTTTTAAAAAGCATCCTCAAAAAGCATTATTAAATGTTGATCCTTCTTATGAATGTAAAATACACTTCTCAAGTAATTTTACTGTTTATATTCCTGACATTTCCTCCCCCTACTCACACACACACAGGGGAAATGATACAAAAATTTTCAACAAGATTTGATGTGAAATTTACTTTACAGTCATTTATTTAATTTTCTGAAATACTAAAAATTGTTATTGAGAACTTATTTCAATATGGATTAAATCATCTCATATTTATTCCCAGATTTTGGGTATCATAAATCTATGTGATTGGTAAATTGAGTACATTATCATCAGAATATATATTTCAAGAGAGAAACTATATGCACATTAAGCAAAAGGGTCAAATCCAAGTTATAATCTAAACTCAATTTAGAGTACTAACAAAAATCTAAATTATTTGTAGTTATCTGCTGAGCAAAATAGTGAGGAAGATTCATAAAATTTGTTAGATATATAGGATTTATTTTTATAATTTGTGTTGACTATGAAACTGTTACAACCAATTTTCTGAATTGTCTGTTTGTTTATTTTGGAAACTTTTGTCAATTTCTTACATTTAAATACTATATTATTGTATTCACTCCTCCTTGCCTGCTTTATCTTCCTCCCTATCCTGATGGCCCAATTCTTCATCCCAACTAGTCCCACTCAATTTTTAACTTAATTATTTTTCATACATGTCTAATATAGCTTAAGCTGTCCTCAAACTCATTATGTAGCTGAGGATGACTTTGAATTCCTGATTTTTGTCTTCATTTCCTAAGCTTTTAGATAATACATGTCTATTGCCACAATTGCTTTTCTGTGGAGCTATATTTGCAAACGCCAACCAACAGTAATGTGACCCAAAGATTAGGAATAAACAGTGTTTTAACAAACACATGCAATGTGAGCAACTATACTATATGTATCTAATATTTTAATAATTGATTGCAGCTCAACAATGATAGAGATACTTACACCATTTGATGGGAGAACATCTTTGAATTCTGACTGTATACAATAGCATAGATTTGGAAATAAAAGACAGGTTTGAGTAATTTATAACTATTTATTTACCATGCTATTCTATATACTCAACTTGATTTTTCTAAGCTACCGTTTTTGCATTCATAAAACAAAAATTCAATAATAATCAGGTAAAATTTTGAAAGATACAATGATATTAACATTATCAACCTGAAAATGATTTCTTTTAAAGAGGATAAAAAGGGTCTGGATCAAAGTCTCAGTAGTTAGGTGCTTGCTTGCAAAGCCTCAGGACCCTGGTTCAATTCCCCTATACCCATGTAAAACCAGATGCAAAATGTGGTGCATGCACCTGGAGTTAATTTGCACTGGCTAGTGTGCTCATTCTGTCCTCTCTCCCTCTCTCTCTCTCCCTCTCTCTCTCTCTCTCTTCCTCTCTCCTTCTCTCTCTCTTTCTCTCTCTCTCATAGATAAAGAGGACACCTAAATGTCATTCTCTACATTGGCCATGAGCCCACATGGAGCTCCAGGTTCCTAGACCTGGGAGATACAATGGAGTTGTCCCTAAGGTTTTTCTCTTTTGTTTCTTCATCTTACAATTCTTCACAGTGTCTCAGAGAAAACGATAAGGCTAAAAGCCAGCAGAGCTGATCTGCAAATTCTCTCTAACCAGAGGTAGTTTCATTTATTAGTACTTTCATTGATTAAATATGGGCTACTTTGAAGGTATTGTTTGAATAAATTTTTCAGCTATAGTTAAAAACAACTGCAGCAAAACTGTTTAATCAAACCCAATTCCTAGTTCCAGTCTCCTCCACCTTGAATATTTTGAGAAATGAGACAAAAGTTTGTGAGACATGCCCAAAGTACCACCTTTAGTGGACAGAGCTTCACTTTAAATATCTTCTCCTGTAACCAGATCAATTCTGATTCCACCACAGAAATAAATCACTTCCCAGCTCCCAAGCCACCAGATGTGAGATGAGAGCTTTAGTGCTTCTGTGTACCTCTAAATTTTAGCAGTTTGATATTAGATAAATGCTGGAATTAACATCTAAGTTTGAAGAAGAAGCCTTTGTTTCACTGATAGGCATTGCCATGGTAATCCCAGTCTTGTGGATGAATGCTTAAATCTTCTCTTTATATAGAATTTCAATGTCAACTTGGCATGAAAGTGCTCAATAATACTCATTTCATACCAACAAAACTTGATCAGAGTCAATCTGTAGAAAGTATTATTTATAAGGATCACAAAAATTCTCAAGGCACTTGGTACAATTTTTAATATTGAGAACGTGAAATTACAGAATTCTTTTGAAGAAATAAATAATCATCTCAAATGTGCTCATTCAAAGCTTCTTCTCGAGGTCTCTACTCAGCTTCATTAAGAGTGTGAGATCAGTTTGTCTTCTCAGCGTTTTCCATAACAGGGAAGATGGAGTTAAACAAATGCTTACATGTTTGTATATTAATGTCTACAATGTTATAAAGTAAGGGAGCTTCCTTTGAATCTTAATGTTTTGCAGTTAAGTTCATTAGAGTGAACTCTGCTCATTAACTTTTATTTTGATTGGTGAACTTTTGGTCATTCAAACATTCACCAATGTAGATGTATAGACTCCCGAAGTGCATAGAAATCTGAACAAAAGTAAACAGTAAACGGTGCCTTAAAGTTGTACATTCCTCCTAAATTCCATTTTAGCTGAAATTCCAATATGGTTTGAGAAACAACTCACTAAATATTACACAAAGAGAATTCCCCCAAAAGATACATGCTGATTTATTGTCTTGCAGCCTTAAGCCATCTTGCACAGCTTTGATTTTATGTCCATTATCTTAAAATACTCTTTTTCACTGCAACTTCAAAACCTGATGCATTTTAAGTTGGTAAAGTCAGGAGATCAGCAAAGCTGTGATAGCCAGTAGTAGCTTCAAACATGTGCATCCTACTATGCGCAGATGACTGGATATTTCTCAAAAAGTTACCTTCATACATTTTCTCAAATTTGTGTTTTCCTAATTCTCTTGCCACTTAGATATGTCTTCATCCATCCTAAGAACATTACATAATGTTTCACTGTTACTTGAAGTTTACTTTAGTTCAGTTCAGTCTCTTACTGATTATTTTTAAAGTCTACAAAACAATAGATAACATAATTTAAAATAACCAGGAGTAAGTTTCAAATCTCACCACAAAAACTGAAGCTATGTTTCAATTAGCTTGATTGATCATTACACATTATACACATAATATTAAATCATCATATGTGTTCCATATTTAAAAATACAATATAAAGCTAACTTTAAAAAACAAAGTTAATTGCTACGGAATCTCTATTGCTGGGTCTTATAAAAAGAGAACTGGAATTGGACCTAGATGGGGAGGAGTTATAATTCTTAAAGATGTCACGGAAGTCAAATAATTCACTGTTCACATATATATTTCCTTATTCTTAAGCCAAAAAGTGAATATATGAGGCAGGTTGCTAAAAATATGGCATGTGTTGGAGAATACTATTTTTCACTATGGAATGACTAACATAAAAATACCACCTACTTACACTCCTCACAGATCCTCCTACGGCAGCAAGCTTCGCTTTCCTGGGCTCAGTGTTATTGATGAAACAAACCAAAAAAATCTTTTAGAATTTCTCCAAGCTCAAACTCCTATTGGATTGAATTCTAGATGAGTGTACTATGAGAATTATTTAAGACTGCTGCATTTTGGAATCAGCCATTTGTTTAAACACACAAGAAGCTTTTGCTGGGTTATCATTTTTTACCTGTATAAAACTTTGCTAAAGACCAAATTGTGTTATTCTGGGAACACTCTTCCTCCCCTAGGTAGGTCAAATTTCAAGTTATTAGTAGATAAAATAGTGTTTAAATTATAGACAAAAATTATGAAAAAGTAGCTGATCTTCATTGTTACCTCAAAATTATGATCATTAAAAAGTTGGTGTATGCATTTCAGGATTCTGTAGTTTATAACTTTTATACCTTACAAAATGATTAAGAAAATATTCCCAAAGCACATTTTCATATTATTAAAGTAGCTAAAAATTCTATTTGAACTTCAAATCAATTATCTCATAGAGATAAATAAGAGCTTATTTCAAATATGACTCCAAAAATGTACTATACTGTTGATGTTTTTGATGTACTTCATCTCAGCACAAATTACAATTATCCAAATTAGACTATTTGCATCTAAAAACATAATTTCCTAATTGCCAATACAGAGAATTAAAATCTATGTTTTCAAAAGCTTAATAAAAGAACCAATACTCACATACTTAACTGATGTCATATATTTGGCCTCTATGTCTCATAAATAAACCTTATAAAGGGCAAATTTAAATATGGCAGCTGTAAACATAAAAATAAAAACAGCAGAAATCTCTTTTCTAGTGAATAAGATTAGTTCTTACAACAGGGAAACTGCATAGCTAACATGAAAGATGAAGTTTATATGTAAATATCAACTTTTAAAATTGACACGGTATCCTACAACTCAGAATTATTCCAAGACAGGGGATGTGTTTTCTAATATCATTAACTCCCACATTTCCAAAGTAGCAACACATATTTTCGGTTTTTTGAAGTTTCATTTTAAAACAGGCACTAAGATAAAACCCAGAGTGAAGCTTATACATTCAGAAAGAAACAGAGATCAAAGAAAAAAGAGCAGACAGAAATTCTTTGTCTGAGAACTATATCCCTTTTCACCACAGGTCTGTTTCATCACAAACTTGTGTGAAGAACAGAAGATGAAATATGCCTGCCTTCATCAGCAAATTATATATACACAGCTACCCACCAATACATCCTTTAACATATTATGATAATGATACCAATGATTTAGCATTTAAATACCAAAGTTCAACTTTAGTTTTTAAAGTTGTAACAGACAACACTATACTGTAGAGCAAATAAAAAATCAATTCCCATACATAAAACATTATATATATATGTATATATATATATATATGTGTGTGTAATACACATTTATATACTTGCCAAATTTCATTAAGAGAAAATAGCTTATCCTCAAGTAAAAGTAATCAACCAGCAGGATATTTCTTGCTTAAAACCTATGGTAGGCATCGTCAATTAATGATGATAACTGAAACTAAGCTAACCTGAATTCTTGCAATATTCTGTGCATGTGCTTATTTATCAAATTACTGTACAGGTTTTTTCAGGCACTGAAAGCATCATCATAAAATCTGAAGTTCACATGCATATGTCTTAATGTAAGTATCACTGGTTTATAGAAAGAAAAGTCAAAAAAAAATGTCCCACATAAGCAACCCCAACTTTTTTACACCCTGGAGTCTCTTTAATAAGAATCCTTCACAGACTAACTTGAGCTGGAATTATCTAGAAAGCCAAGCCAGAGGATGCTGTTCTAAGAAGAAATCCAGGCAAGTCATCTAAGTGGTGTATCCACCGCACGATGTAGTTTCCAAGGGCAAGTATTCTAAAGGTGAGCTCCAAACTAACTCTGCAAGTTTACTACCAAGTCCGAACAAAGCCAACATTTTCTCCTAAGGCTTGACTACATTTTCTCTCTGGAGGGTTTTGACTCTCCACCTCGGTTTGTCCCTGATGGAATTTCTCAGGAACTTCAAGGGACCTTTGCTTCAAGCCTTCTTTCAGGTGGTCCCAGTCATCCTCAAGACATCCCTCCCTGAACTCTTCTAGTGGTCTACCCACTGCTGTTCAGCCACAAAGTCTAGCACATGGCAGCTGTGAGAATCTAGAGGTGAAGGGTAGGAATGTTAATGTTACTAACACCAGGCAGAAGTTTCTACAGTTGGCTTTGCTTTTTTAACCAATTTAGCGGCTGGTACAGTTCCGAGGAGGATAAGCTAGCTGGAACAGACATAGCAGAGGGAATGATCAGCTCAGATCATTTTTTCTCTTCCTTGTCTCATAACAAAATGTTCTCTATGCTGTGCTCATAGTTAATAAAAACTAATAATTACTGGGATATTCCCATTCTTGAGAATACACACGCCAGACTCATGGCTTCTTCTCCCGTCTCAAGTAATGCCCTACTCCTTCCAAGAGGCTAGAATATTTAGATGCTAGGGATAGTTTCCAACCTGAAGACAATATGTCCTGTCTTGGTATACTACAAAGGTAACAGGACACTTCACTTCCAGTCCAGGCCAAGATCTATCGACTCTGACCTTGGCCGAAACACAAGAACGTGTCTGCCAACTTTAACTAGAACATCAAGTCTCCCTTTATTTCCTCCAAGGAGGACAGAGGATTGGATGAAAGTCTCAAGTGTTTTCTCACCAACCACCCATCCTGGCTCCGCTGGGACTTCCTGTACAGTGACACCAGGGGCTCCAAGGGCTCAGCTCTCCTACTTCTCTTTTCTGCCCTGAGGGTGGCCAGGAAAATGGCTCTGGCTGGACCTGTCCGTCCACAGCAGAGAGAGGGTCCTGGGGGATTTCCCCAACCTGGAGCTCATAGAGAAACCCATTTCCCTGACTACTCTCCTTAAAAATTCACTAGTCATTGTACCCTAGCCAGAGAGCAGGTCTAACGAGTCCCCATCTGCACAAAGCCCATAGCAAAAACTATTCTACGAAGCTAAACAGCCCAGTGAACAAAATGACTTATGGCAAAACAGGGTGGAAATTTAAAAAAAAAAAAATGCTCCCAGTATCACCTTCTTTGGTGCTTTATCGCTTAGAGTGAGCGGGACATTTAAATTATTTTGCTGTTTGTTGATTTTTTTTTAAGTTCTTTTTTCGCTTTTTCACCCCCCTTGAACCCTGCAGGCAGAGATGCCCTCCAGCAGAGTGGCAAATTGGCAGCCCGAGGCCGAGCAGGGACGCGGCAGGAGAGGGCGCGCGCAGGGCGCAGCGGGGTGCATCAGGGACCCAGGAGGGTCCCTGGAGAGGGGCGCCCCGGCTTTGGTGACCGCCCCGCCCCCTGCAGCCCAGAGCCCGCCTCCGACGCCCCTTCCCCAGCTCGGGGGTAGCACCTGGGCGGCTCTAGCATCTCGGGATCGGCCAGCCTCTGGGGTCCCTCCACTCCAGGATCCCCGGGTTGAGCACCGACCGGTTCGCGCCCTGGACATTGTCAACCGCGGGGGGGATGGAGGGCGCGGTGTCAGCCGGGAGGGAGGGAGGAAGGGGTTTCACGGAGAGAAGCTGGTGGCTGCAAACGCCTGTGTCAAGCGTGCCGTCCCCGAGTGGGGCGGGGACGGGAGGCAGAGTGGCCCGCGCATCTCCCACAACTTTGCCGGAAAATCGGGAGGCAGGGCGCGGATGGAGATGGTGCAGCCGCCTTTCCCCCCGCGAGCTCCGGGGCACCGGCAGCCTTCGGGGCGGGCACCCCCGGGCTGCGGCCGTCGCTCGGAGGGGAGGATCGGGCGGCTGCGGAGGGCAGGGCGAGCGCCAGGGACAGCCGTGCCCACGTCCTCCTCGCCGGAGGACTGATGCCCCCGATGCCCGGTGCCCCGCGGGACCCGCCGGCCGCAGCTCCAACGCAGCCCTGGGACACGTACCTTGAGCTCCTCGATGTCCAGGTTGGTGGATCTGTCCATGGAGCGAAACTAGAGGACGTGGAGAGGAACCGGGCAAGTTGTACCCAAAACCAATCTAGTCTTTTAGCAGTTTCCAGCTGAAACTCGGTCTCATCCTCCGCCAAGCCCTGGTGGCTTCTCTCAGTCTCATTGTCCCGTGGTCTCGCCGCCTCCACCGGTTAAAAAAAATAATGATACAAATAAATAAATAAATAATAAATAATAATGGCAATTCACTTTGTTTTACTTCCTCAAAGATTTAGTGACAGGTGATCTTTACCGCGGTGCAACACTGCTCAGTAGAATCGAGCAGAGGAAAAGGGGGGAGAAAAATCCACTCTATTTAAGATTATTTCTCCTTCTGCCAAAAAAAAGCTTTAGAAACCAGCGAAATGCTGCATCCCAAGAAAAAAAGCTGCTTCCCTGGACAGCATCATGCGGCAAATTTCAAGCAAATATGTTCAAACTGAAGAGAAGAGTCTATGATAAAAGCTTTCCTCTGCCTGGCTTACTCTGGTAGCTAATTTAGCACACTGTGAGTCCCAGACATTAGCAGTGATCAATTTTCCTGGCAAGATAAGCGAATCCCCGAAGTCCTGCATAGACTTAAAAAAAATGTCTTGCAGTTAAGAGGTATTCTCTCAGTGGGGAAAAGATGGTAATAACGTCTGGAGGGAAGGTTCTCCTTTGAAGGTTAGGCTATAGGAGTTGAGAGAATAGGACGTGGATCCCACAGAGAGAAAAGGAGAGAGAGGGGAAGAGAGAGGGAGAGAGCAATTTTCCTTCTGCTTTGGCTGTTTTACTGGCCTTCACCGCCAGGTGACTGACTTCACTTCTGTCTTCCACAGCCACCACTAAGGGGATTTCTCTCATCTGTCAAAAAAGCAACATTTCCTCTCCATTCAAATGCTGTCTCTGGGTCTTAAAGACTGCCCTCTGTCCGGAATCCACTAGGTGACAAGCATTTTAATTCATTTTACCTTGCCTCATCTTGTTTGGAAACCTCTGGGAGAAAGACTCTTTAGTGTGTTGATTGTTGTTGTTGTTTTGGTTTTGTTTTTAACTACATATTTTAAAATGAGGACAAGTAATGTTAAAGGAAATTTCTTGCAATGGTGCTTCTTATATGCTAAGACAGCTTTATTTGGGAAAAAATTAAATAGATTTTGACAGGTCAGTGTATTTCACTTGCATTCTGTATATTTGGAGAAAAGGCTCACTTGCTTCCTTCACTTTGGAAGGGATCGTTTTATTACAGCAGGTAAAGTTCTCAGCCTCTGAGATGTTTTCAGGTTTAGAAAAATAGAGCTCTTATGTAAATACCTCTGTTTCTAAAACAGCATGCCCTTTAAAAGAGAATTTGGACATGTCCAGTCTAATCTCCTCGTCTTCTCCTCTAACTTCATCTTCACACTTCTCTGCTGCTGAGCTCCAGACATCTTCTCTACCTATGCACCTGCCATTTCCCTGCCATCTGATCTTGACCATTCGGCTGTCCGGCCGGAACGGCTCTCTCCTTCACTCTCATGCTTCACATCAAAGTCGCCTCCTCAGACAAGATTGCCCACAGGTGAGTCGTTCAGATGTTCCTCTCGGTGCTCTTGTCACAATGGTAACTTCAATTTGTCATTACCCCATATGTGCCTTTGCTGCCTGCTTGTTTGGGAGACGTCCTCAGTGGACTGCAAGCTCTGGAGAGCACATTCTATATCACTCTTCTTCCTCCCTACTTCTGGACAGCCTAGCAGATAAGAAGCACTCAAATGTGCATGGAGCAGATAAATGTGTGTGGGAAGAAGCCTGTACAGTTGGTATCCTAATGCCTAAACACATCTATGACTCATATCCCTCTTTCCCCCAACAACACACACACACACACACACACACACACACACACACACACACACACACTTACTTTTTTTTAAAATCTAATTTGAAACAGTGCATTTGGGGATGGGCTTCATCATTAACCATGCTGAATTCTTTATTCCTCATGCTTCCGTTAAAACTCTGACTTCTGACTGCAGCATTGGAAGGTAACATCAAAGAGCCAGTCATCTTTATTTAGTGGGGCTGAGCATCAGAACCTCAAAATGAATATTTCATCTTTTATTTACATAATTATCTTTCATAATATGGAGTGGAGTGTATAATAAACTTATAAGTTAACACTACATGAACTTCTGCAAACCATCACTGAAAAGGAGCTTCTTTGCTGTAAAGGATGAGTAATTCAGCCTCAGCAAACATTTTATTTGAAGTCAGGCCTTTCCCTAGGAAGTTGTGTTTTGAATAGTTTTAGAAAAAGACTAAAACAAGAAAATCTATAAGGGATTTATTTGCAAAATGACACTAGATAACTATGTTAACTATGATAACTTTCAAATAGATAATGGAGAAAACATAGATCAAGGAATATATATATGTAAAAATAAACAATGTTTATTATTAAAACTTGAAGACTCTACCATCAATCCAGCCCATAGTTTCTTACTATGATAAAATTACATTGAAAAAAAGTAATATTGTACTTAGCAATAAAGTTAATTAAACTCTATTTTAAAAAGAATATACAAGGTCATTTATATGGACATATGTGTATGTATGCATGTATAATAACTTTAAATCACTTTTAGTTAATTTGACAATAAAAACTTATTTCCAACATTTGAAATTTATGAACCATAAAACTATTGGTAACTTCTAAAACATTTACATACTTAAGTCTAGATAAATGCACATAAAGCAAGAGACTGAGTCTGTCACTATTTCTTCGAATTAACAATAAAATTTCATTACACGAAATATTCCTAAAATCAAAAACCAAAATGTGGTTTGTTAAAATGTAACTGTATTACTTTCAAGGTAATCACAACTCAGTTCCACTTCATCTGAGACATAACTAGATGAGGCAACTGTCAGAACATTGAATAACCTTAAATAAACTTGAAATAGGGCATTGGAAGAATGATGAAGTGAACTTAAAAAAAGGAATATTTCTTAGATGTCCCGAATCGCAACTTCATATCAAAGACAGCAACCAATGACTGTGGAGGAGAAATGAGGCTAGTATATAACAGAGTGAATCTTGTCCCTACAAGATTCAATACGGCAAAAAAAAAAAAAAGCAAAGGTAAACTGCACAGGGCAATGACATTCCCTAAGCTAGGGGAAGGCCCTGTAGAAACACCTGCGGCTCGTTAGATGAAACACTCCAGGACCACTCATCCGTAGATAGATTCATCAATGTCACCTTCTACCTTAATATACTGAGGCAAGAGTACACCTGCCATTATGGCCTATTTTAAATTACAGAAGTAGACCAGTTGTAAATCAATATTTTTTTCTCTAGACAGTATAATTCTTATTCATCTGTTGCTTAAAAGCACTTACAGAGTTTTAAATTTTGTAATCCTTTATACTGTCCCTTCAAACCTTTCTGCCAAATATGCAATTTTATGCTTTTATTTAGATTTTCATGGCGCATTACTTAGCAAAGCAAAATCTATTTTCATGGCTTGAAATTATTAAAAGGGGAAACAGTGTATCATACCTAATGAAAACAAGCTCATAAAGAATTTAGTTACATAGTTGCCCCAAGTTTATGGGTACTATTCAGTATTTGTATTCATAAATTTGAAGTAATTATCACAAAAGGATAATTCCTCAAAGATGCTATTATTCTTTCCATAGTTTTTTAAATTACATATTGGAAATTACAGAAATATAAAATATTAATTGCTTTTATTTTTTCCAAGTCGCATAATTTCCTTATTTAAATAGATGAGGAAAGATAAATAGACGATGAATATGATGATATGTGTGAAAAGACATCCTGTCTTTTACAATGAAAATTATCATCTCTTATAACATAGATGTATATAGAAAGCAGTGCTGTGATTAACGTACATTCTGTCAACAGTTAGCATACATTGTGCTCCTATTCTAAATTTTTCTCTAAGGTAAAAAAAGAAAAGTAGAGTTAGTACCTCAAAAGTCAAGAAAGAGCACAGAAGTTAAGGGAGAAAAAGAATAAGTGGACACAAATGGGCCAGCTTTAGACAAAACCAAGCCAGGATATACATTGAAAGCTATCTAAATCTAAAAGTATTTTTAATTTCAATTTGATTTAATGGAAAAATATTGGCAACTGTTTCTTTATCGTTAAAGAAGATGTTAAACTACTCAGCCGTGTGATTTCAAAGGTACGTGGAGCCATGAGAGCTCATATACAAAAAAGATTATAGTAGTTTACAAAAGAGAATGGATTTCCTTGCCCGACTTTAGGAGTGTAGTGATTAATGCTCAGTCTTACAAACATCTCAGAAAAACAATAATTTGTTGGACCTGAGAGTCATGAATATTGGTAATTATACTTGGAAGTTTCAAGTGCAACCAAGCACAAAATGCTAACCTTCCTGTGGAGTGTTAAAAATAGAAACATAGCAAGTCTATATACACAAACTAGGCTAATATGAACAAATATCACATTAAAACCAGAATTAAAGCTAGTAAGAAATGTAAGTAAAATACAGTAATAAAATAAGAAGATTTTAGCACAATTAGACTTTAAAACATCAAAGAGCATTATGTCACAATTATAAGAGCATGAAAAAATGAAAAGAAATGCTGTCAAACATACTTGATCAAAAGCAACTATTGATCTTCAATGCACTTTCTTTGAAAAAATAATAATCAATATCTCTAAAAGCTTAAAACAGTGAGCCCTAAAGCAACAAATGGAACCTAATAAAATGAAAAAACTAATGCAATTTTATTCATTTAAACAATACTATTATTTAACTCAAATAATAACCTTATTAAGTAAACTACTTGACAAAAAATAAGAAGACGGTTTCCTCATTATCCACAAAAAAATGATTCTTTCCAATTTAATGTCAGCCCAATTCTTCAGAAAAATTCACTTATATAAACAAGCTTAATATCAATTTTTAACCAAACTTCTAGACTAGAAGTGGTGGTTTCTGGGAGTATTTTAGATTCCAACAGAGGAACCTAAGATTTACTCCATCCCATAGACATACAGAAGTGATAAGCTAGTGTAATATCCACCACAGTCAAACCTATATGAGCTGCCTGTCACTCAGAATTCTGTTGAATTCTCTTTTATGAGAAATGGAGCGATGAAAGGGACAGGTCTACAGATACTGAAAGGGAGAAATAAAACTGTAATTAATTTTAAGAAGGGTATAAATAGCCAAAATGAACTGAAAATGATACTGACTAGGATTGTGTATATTTAGAGCAGACCAGGAAAACAGACAATCTGGAAAATATATGTATTATTATTGAATTCTAAAATGCAACTCTTATTTTATTACTTAGCCTCTAGTTTGAAAATTTTCCTATTTTGAGAATCAGAATAATGCTACATAATAAAACGTTACTGTTTCTCTGTTCTGGTTATTGATATACACTTGGTATTTTAACTTTATTTTTCTTTTTTGTGGGAGGAGGGTTGTTGAGGCAGGGTTTCACTCTAGCCCAGGCTCTCCTGGAACCACACTGTGTAGTTTCGAGGTTGCCTTGGACTCACAGCGATTCTCCTCCCTCTACCTCCCAAATTCTGGGATTAAATGCACGTAACAGCAAAAATTAGGTAATATAAAATTTCTTGGGCTGGAAATGTATCTCAGCAGTTAAGGCTGATGGCCTTTGTTCAAGTCATTCAGTGCCCACATAAAGCCAGATTCACAAAGTGCTACATGTGTCTGGATTTCCTCTGTAGCTGCTGATGTATCCATTCTCGCTGGCTCTCTCTCTCTCTCTCTCTCTCTCTCTCTCTCTCTCTCTCTCTCTCTCTCTCTCTCTCTCTCTTCTCCCTGTTGAAAATAAATAATTAAAATTATTCCTTTTATTCATATGCTTTCCATAGCTAAGATCAAATAAATCCAGTGAGTATAGTAATTCATTCAACAAAAGAGTCACTTATGATGGATTCTACATAGATGCTGAAATATGAAACTGTATCTTAATGAATATGCTATATCTAAAAATACCAATGAGATTATGATTGAATCCTTTTTAATTTTGTCTTCTTAGGGGTTTCACTGGACTTTGTAAACTTTAATTTTACTAATATCTGTTGACAATCCACTTCGTACTATCATTAATAAATATTATTGTCATGTATCTTTAGTAGTTTTAACAATTTTCTCTTTTTTTTCATTTTTGTTTTTCAAGGTAAAGTCTCACTCTAGCCCAGGTTGACCTGGAATTCACTATGTAGTCACAGGGTGGCCTCAAACTCATGGAGATTCTCCTTCCTCTGCCTCCTGAGTGCTGGGATTAAAGGATTTTGTCACCACACCTGGTCAGTTTTGATAAATTTCTATAAAAGAATTTTGTTCCTTTGGCTGATGATAGATGTTTATTTTTCATAAAATTCTTGAATTATCCCAAGGTTACAGAATCATCAGTGAAAAAAAAGGAGATATAACACTGTGTTGTTTAAACTGTCACTGATGTTCTGAAGGCAACAAACAGTATCAAAAAAATAGAGGTGAAAGAAGCTGTGAGGTCTTATGGAGCTGTGAGTTACTTGGGATCATTGATCTTGCATGATAAACCAAGTTTATAATTAGTGGTCACGAACTGATTAATCCACCTTGGCTTTATCGGAGCTAGTGCAACATGAGGCATCCTAGGTCAACTTACTCTGCACCCATCTTTGACTGTTCAGAGGACAAAGGTAGAGAGTATACATCTCACTTTTTTTTAATTTAATTGCACATGAAATTTTTGTTATATAAACTAGTATACTTGATCTTGAACTGAGAGTACATTCCCCACAAACTACAACCTCATTAATAGGATGTGTCTAAATGATAAGCAGTTCCCTCAAAATCTAAGAATATCTGTTAATGTCCTAATTAAGAATAAACCAAACCTTTGCAAACACTTCTAGGAGGGAAGGTGTTCCTTCCCAGTGTGGGGTCTGGTGATTTCATTTTCACTAAACTTGCTTGCTCCAATCCAAGCCCCCTTCCATCTTTCTAGGGGTTCATCAAAACATGTTTGTAAGAAAAAGACTGTAAACCCTGACTCTTTCTAAAGGTAATGTTCCTTGAAATAGATGCTTACAAAGAAAGAATTCTCATAGCACATTATCGTACATATGAATTTCTTGGATCTTCATAATGATGACTTGATTCATGTGTGGTTAAGTATATTTGTTTTAATTTGTAAACACATGTAGGTAAAGTGGATGCTTACTAGTATTCTGAACACCAAAGACAGACTGAAGCATCACTTCTTTCAATAACTCATTTTAGAGGCAAACTTATTACATAGCCTATTATAGCTCATGTTACAAAAACAGCTTCATAATTCTTTTTTACTGTATTGGTCATTTTCACATGGTAATGTCATAAACATGAATTTCTACCTTTTGGATAAAGAAGCAATATAAGAACTTTCTATATGTTCATTAAAAACTAATTTCCCAACACTACTTTCTATAAATATTTTATAAATGTTTACTCTTGACATATTTGCTCTAGAAAGCTATTTTTAATTCTTCCAATAACCGCACTGAACTACAAAAAAATCAAGCTATCAATTATTATGTACTTCACCTTAATTATTATATGCATATAAAATCTTAATACAATCATAAAGTTCCATAGTTCTATAGTTATCAGAAAGAGCAAGATGTTTTATGATAAAAATATGAAAATGCTTTCTTTGGAAAACTTACTCGAACTTTCTTTTTTTTAATATTTTATTTATTCATTTTCAAGCAGAGAGAGAGAGAGAGAGAGACAGAGAGAGAGAGAGAGAGAGAGAGAGAGAACCAGGGCCACCACCTTGTGGGTCTGGCTTATGTGGGACCTGGGGAATTGAACCCCGGGGGCTTAGGCACTGGAGGCAAGCGCCTTAACCTCTGAACCATCTCTCCAGCCCTCGAACTTTCTTTAAAGATGAATAAGGTAAAATGTTGGCTTTATTATAATGTAGTGGTTTGAATGTAAAATGGCCCTTTTAATCTCACATATTTGAATACTTGGAGCCCAGATCATGGAGCTGTTTTGCAAGGTTAAAGAACCTTTAGGAAATGGATTCTTGCTGGAGGAATTGAGTTTGGGGGAAGCACGGAGGTTTTATAGTCAGGCCCCACTTCCTTTCCTCCCTCTGCTTCCTGACTCTGGCTGCTATGTGACCTCCTGCTTTGTCCCCATGCCTTTCTTTCATGATGGAATGCATATGATTGTAGCAATGAAAACATAAACATATACTGATGAGAATGCCAATTCTAGTAACAAATATGACTTTTGGTACCAAATATTGCTCTCATACCACTCTCTTCGGATGGAAGGCCAACCTGTTGAATTACTTTACTCAGCTAAACACCTTGCCTATTACAGTAATATTCTGTCTTTTCTAGATCTTCTCATAGTATGGCCTCTAATGTATGAAATGCAAATCAAACAACTTAGGGTGGAAGTAAAACTTAATGGTTAGAACCCTTGCCTACACCATATTAAGCTGTGTATTTGATACTTAGCACCAGAAAAAAACCAAATAAATAATAAAACTTCTCCCAAACCTTCATATATGGATATATGAAATAGGATATCCATAAAAATAAAACTCTTAAAATATTGGAAAACTGTAGAAGGTCAACATTCAGTGACATCACATAAGTATGAGGAACCCTCCTCAAGAAATGCCACATAAGCACATTTTAATGAGAATTGGGAGTGTTCTTGACTTCACCATGAGACCAAAGAGAAGAAACCCCTGGCACAATGTTGTCACATTATAGAATTCTATTTTGTGTTTATCCTCCTCTTTGGATGAACACTGATATAAGTATTGGAGGGTTGGATCTCTTTAGAGGCTGGGCCACTCCTGCTTATTAGCTTGACTGCTGCCTAAGTTCACTAGGACTCCATATCCCATCAGGACAGAATGGGTGACTTATACAGCAAAAGTTGATTACTCATATTTCTGAAGGCTAGAAGTCCAAGGTCAGGGTATCATTGGGTTTGATTTCTTCTGAAGTTTCAGTTCTTGGTATCTTCCTATGGCCTTTCCTCTGTGGTCACACGACACCTCCTTGTTTCTCCTTGAAGGTCCAAATTTTCTTTTCTTCTTCTTCTTCTTCTTCTTCTTCTTCTTCTTCTTCTTCTTCTTCTTCTTCTGCTTCTGCTTCTGCTTCTGCTTCTGCTTCTGCTTCTGCTTCTGCTTCTGCTTCTGCTTCTGCTTCTGCTTCTGCTTCTGCTTCTTATTCTGCTGCTGCTTCTTCTGCTTCTGCTTCTTTGGCTGCTTCTTCTTCTTCTGCTGCTGCTGCTTCTTCTTCTTTCTTCTTCCTCTTCTTCTTTCTTCTTCCTTCTTCTTCTTCTTCTTTCTCTTCTCCTCCTCCTCTTTCTTCTTCTTCTTCTTTCTTTCTTATTATTTATCTTCTTCTTTTCTCCTCCTTCTTCTCCTTCTTCTTCTTCTTTCTTTCTTTCTTCTTCTTCTTTCTCTTCTTCTTCTCCTCCTCCTCCTCCTCTTTCTCCTTCTTCCTTCTTTTTCTTCTCCTTCTTCCTTCTTCTTCTTCTTGCCAGATTGGATTATGGTCCACCTGACAGCTTCATTTTAACCTAATCAATTCATTACAGTGCTCTGTCTCAAATTACAGTCATATTGTGAGATAGTATGTTAGATTTTCAAAATATGAATTATTAAAGGGTCACAATTAAGCATGTAATGAGTCAAAATGTTTTGCAGTTCTAACATCCATTATTACAAAAGGCAGTTTATTTGCCCATAAAGTGAACTCTATCATCTATGTCATGATCTAGTTTTGTTATTTTACATTGTGTCAGTGACCATACCAAATTTCTTTCCTAGAATTCTCAGATGTGCTTTATTCCACATATCCCTCAGCATCCCCTCGGTTAAATTAAGTGACCATATGGCGACTTTGTGTTAGTAGGTTAAGGAGAAAGACCACTGCTAATTGAACTTGGTTACAAATATGATTGAATTTACTAAAAAGTAATTTACTGACCCTTAGTCAAACAAAGCTTCTGAAAACTTTTAATGCCTTTCTACATGGAATCTAAAAGTAATTAATATGTCTACATGAATGTTACTGAAAATCAAAGACCCTAGCTAAAAAAAAAAGAAAATTAAGAAGACAAAAAGAAAAGGAAAGGAAAAAAAGAGTGAATCTATTTCAGTGTCCAGAGTATTATCTCCATACATAAGGAAAATACCTTAAACCTCTTTGTTTGCTCATCTGGACACTGAAGGCTTGATGGAAATTAAATTAGTTAATACTCGTATATTTCAAGTGCTTAGAAACTTACTGGCACCTGCCACACTCAAGATCAATATGAGCCACTGATTTTACAATCATCGTCATTGTACTTCTCAGCCCTGGCCTAGAAGTTAGTAATAAATCCATGAGCTAAGAAACTGCATGTCTGGCTGAATGTGAGTCTCAAATGTTGCTGAGGCAGCTCGTGAGCAGGTGTAGCAGGCACAGGTGGAAGCGATCATCATTAGGCAAATTATTAGAGTGAGGAAGGGAGGTTCTCATCGTTACCATACCCTTTCATATTGTTAGGTATGCCCTTTCCCTTGCTTTGAGGGGCACAGTAAATGTCACCATCAACTCTAGAATATTATCTAAATGGCCTTGCATTTTGCTTCTGATATTGTCATAACCTTTCTAAAATGTAGGTATTAATTTTGCATTGAAGTATTGCTCTGCCAGTCCACTCAACACTCCTTGCAATATGCAGATAATTTTGTTGGACAACGTGACTGAGACATATGCTTTTTTTTTTTACCTATCAAATACCTTTAAGGAAGGCATTTTATTATCTTCTTCCCATAAAGATCTAATTATAGTGAAAGTTTTGTTTTTAGGAGAAAATTTAAAATGATAGTCCCTTCTTTATGAGCATAAGTCATGAAGTGGGAAATCCAGAGAATGGTACTTACCAGGATGCTGTTAAGGCAGAAGGAAGTGCTTATTCATTAAACTTAATAATATGTGATCAATAGTAATATCCATTCAAGTATTGGATTTTCTCTATTACCTATATCACTACCGCTTTTTTATTTTTGCCATAGTAGCCAGGCTAGTTTCTTAGTATTTATAATAAATGATAGATATTATCATTTTTATAGTGAAAAGTTCTAAAAAGATATCCAAATGAAAATTTCATCATGCAAGCTGAATAGATAGGAATAAGAAGATACTTAGGAAGTAGCTTGTCTTACATGAATATGTTTCATAAACACATAATAGTATACTGTTATGGGCAGACTACAGTGTGATGATATAGACAAAACTATTGGTGAGGTACTAACACATAATAGATATTGCTACCATTATTATTGTTTTCTTGTCTTTATCAAAGGAGTCAGTAATCTTTGTAAGAACCAAAAGTGTATTAGTTACTGTCTTATTGCTGTGAAGAAATACTTGACCAGAACTATCTTAAGGAAGAAAAGAGATCAATGCTGCTTACATTTCCAAAGGAATATTCCATCATGGAGAGGAAGACAGTGTGACAGGAGCTATGGGCCAGCTTGTCACATTGCAGTCAGAAAAATTAAGTGGGCCTGGGCTATAACACCTCAAACAACTCCCTCAGTGAACCATTCACTCCAGCAAGGCTCTGTCTCCTAAAGGTTCCACAACCTTCCCACACAGTGCCACAATCTGGGGACTGTGGGACCCTGCTGAGAGGCACAGAGAACACAGGGTTAAAGGAAACACAATCTGCAGCCATGAGTAGGCTGACCATACCTCCTAATGGGAGAGAACAGTGAACCAAGAAAGGAGCACTTGTGTAATGGGGAAGCCTGGGTCTGGGGGGAGACAATCAACAGCTTTCAAATTTTCCACTCAGTGAGGGGGAGCCATTGTCTGGAACTTGGGTTGCAGGGCAATAGACAACAGATCCTGTACTCTTGGGCTCCCAAGACAAGATACAATATGGGAGCGATTGACGGGGAAGCTACTAAAAATAGAATCTAGGTAATCCAGAATTGTGTATATTTGTTAACCTATACTGACCTCACTCTCCGATGGAGATTATGTTTGTGTTTTTCAGGATGCAGTAAGAGAACCGGGGCCCATCTAACCCTACCAACCAATCGTAGGCTGATAGCTGAGATCCTGGCAAGAGAGGAGCCACCACAGTCATATCGTGGAGGATCCATATGGAACCCCACAGAGAATGATGGGATAAACAATGGGACCCACAGCCACAGCCATTTAATCAACACAGGATAAGCCAGTGAGACAGAAAACAATAATTTTTGACACAAAGACCCCTAAGCTCACAACAATAAAGCAGCCTTAATACTCATCCACCACGATTCAGGGAACTGAGCGGAAGAGGGGGTGGAAAGATTGTGAGAACTGTGGTGGAGGAGACTATCCAGAGGCATGGCACCCCTCAGTAATACCATACTAGGGCCAGGAGAACCTGGCTGAATACTAGGCTATCCACGGTCCCCTGTCACAAGGACTGATCCAGATGACCCACAGAGGAGGATATCTAGCTGGTTGGGGATGGGGGAGCATTGGAGAATTGGGGATAACAACTCATTGCCCACTAAATAATGTAACTCATTATGGACAATTAAAAAAAAGAGAGAAGCTGAGGCTTGCCTGAAACGTCTGATTATCTCATCCTGAGAATGGCAGGAGTTTTGGCTGTCTCCTTCCCTCGTAAACTCCAGCCACCTAGTGAGCTCCAGCAAACCCTGATAAGTCCAGGCACTTCAAGGCCTGAGTTTATTGGGGTTAACATAATTCAGCTATAAGGTGATAACAAGGCCCAGGCAACAAAAATTCCTTCTAGTTTATCTATGCAGCTGGCCCCTAACAATCCTTTCATGAGACATCCAGAGACCACCCTGCCCCTGCCAATCCCCTTGCCACTCATGCCCCTGCCTCTCCTTTTCCTTCTAAATAAAAGCAACCCTCCCCAATCTAATAAACCAGCTCTTCATTGCAAGTGTCTCCAGGGTGGCTATGCCCCTCGGCTCACCGCTGTCCCAAGACTCTGTGTGCCCAGCTGCATGGATGAACCAGGGTATTAGTATACAATGACCCCCAAGTAATCCATGGACCACAGGGGACCAAGTGACAAAAAAAATTCACACTGAAACCACAACCAAAGGTAAGTGTAACTTAAATATCTCTAAATAATATGTTACAAAAGGCTGGGGGAAAGAAAGGGTTAGAGGGCTTGCAGGGCAAACAAGTGTTCCAGAATTGGATTCTCAGCAGCCATGTGTGTAAAAAAACAACAGCTGGGGAGGTGGGGTTGTACATCTGCACATTGTT
>PVHP010025073.1:0-25875 GCA_004024765.1 Zapus hudsonius
AGTCTCCTCCTGATAAGGAAGTTGAGGCAAAGTCCAAGGGCCCCTGTAAATCTTAGCAATCCTGAAAACTCCAAAGCCCCTAGGCAGGCCACAGCTGTCCCCTAAGATAAGATAAGCAGTTCAAAGCCTAACTTATTCCAACTGCAAATAACAAACCTAAACAATAAGGTTTCATTTCCTCTGCTAACATCACCATTCTCTCACAGATCTTGCTTCCTATACTTCTACCTCTGACTTTTCTCTATAAAAACCACTGTTATCTACCAATAAAATGAGAACTGCCCACTGCCGCATTCTCCCGAGAGTCTCATCTCTCGTTCGGCTCACAGCTATTCCAAGCCACTGCTCAC
This sequence comes from Zapus hudsonius, assembly GCA_004024765.1. Classification (NCBI taxonomy): domain Eukaryota; kingdom Metazoa; phylum Chordata; class Mammalia; order Rodentia; family Dipodidae; genus Zapus; species Zapus hudsonius. The sequence goes on from PVHP010025073.1 coordinate 351, forward strand.
CCAGCTCCCGTGGGTGAACGGGGAGTTGATGTGCTCTGCAACCCCCTAAGTAACCCACAGACCCAGAGCCCAGATGTAGGTTGTTGTAGCTCAGGGGAGAACTAGCAAGAAGTCTGTGGAGGCTGCTAAAGAGCCTGAATTTTTGCTGACATGAATGAACAAAGTGCTCATTTATATAGCCAGGAGTGGTGGTGCTCACCTTTAATCCTAGCACTCAGGAGGCAGAAGTAGGAGGATTGCCATGAGTTCCACGCCAGCCTGAGATTACATAGTGAATTCCAGGTCAGCATGGGCTAGATGAGACACTACCTCGTTTATTTGGTGTGGGAAACAGACTACTCCTACTGCTAAGTTTGCTACAGTTTCTTGGCTCTGCACCTCATGTAGGTGTAGGGCAGCAAGAGGAAGGGGTGATAAGAGTGGAGGCTGCTTTGGTGGATGAGGCAAGGCCCAAGAGGCTAAGCATCTGTGTGGACTGGGGTACTACAACCCTATGGGAGCCTTAAGACCTCTGCTCTGATTCAGAGTCCAGGTGCATGATCACACAGATATTTTTGCAGTTATTTCAACTACTTGTCTAGAAGATATGTTATTTTAGCATCTGCATAGTAACTCTAAAGAGTCTATTTGCTTTGTTGTTGTTGTTGTTGTTTTTTCAAGGTAGGATCTTGCTCTAGCCCAGGCCGAACTAGAATTCACTATGTAGTTTCTTACAGGGAACACATGTCTTATTAATGCGCTTCAAAAGAATAAAGAACCAGAATGTGGGGAAAGCTGCTAGAAACAATGGTTATGACCATGTTGACCAAGTCACACTGTCTCTGCTAATTACTAGTCCCTGCCTTTGTACTCATTGTTATTTTGTGCATGCTTTGATGGAAAAAAGGTAAACAATAGATGGCAAAGACTGACTTTTGCTTATCGAAACATATAAAAATGATTAATGGTTTTTTGCTTTTAAAACATGCTGGAGATTGTGCTTGTCCAAAAGCCTACTCAGGCAGTACAGGACAGTCTTGGCTGCCGTTTTTTTTTTTTTTTTTTTTTTTTTATATTAAAGACTCTCCCTTTTTTAACTTTATTGGGTGGCCATGCCTCCGTTCACCCATGCCTTAGTTGTGGTTCTTTGTTTTTATTTAAGGGCAAAACAAACCTGGCCCTTTGCAAAACATAAGGTCAAATAGGGCTGGCAGCAAAGCTAATTATAAATTATACCAACAGGAAACCCATCATTCTGTACTTCAAAGTAAACTGGATGAAGAAGGTGGAAAAGAAGATGAGGGGGAAGAAAAAAAATGATGCAAGAATTCTAAATGCAGATTTTACCAGTTCCTTCAATGAGGATATCTGTAGAACAGAACCATGGAGAAAGAGTAAGGCCTCAGACTCTTCACTTTAGATGTGCTACTTCAAACATGAGTACTGTCTGATTACTCAATTCACACACATTACTTTAGATGTGTTATTTCAGACATGTGTACTTATTTAGTAATGATCAGGTTGGGAATCCATGTTTGAAGAGGAGAGACGGTCATCTCTTTTACTTGCACTTGTTGCCTCAAACTTGAAAGAAAACAGAAAAATGAAGAACCAAAAGTCATCTTATTCACTCTTCAACTGCTATTAAGTTGGGTTATTAAGTTGGGCTCAGAGGACAGAGGTGTGAGGCAGTGGAGGTGAAGGGCAGCAGAATTAGGCTCATGTAGGAATCCATGACAAGACAAGGAGATTTGAGAAAATAAATTTATGTTACAATGAGAAGCAGATCAGCTCCCAGGCCTAGATTCTAGAACCAGCTGCAGTAGAATAAAACTAAATGCTTTATATCTTTCAGGATACTTCTATATGTACATAATCAGTCATCTCCAGACTCCAGGCTTACTCTACACTTTGAACTTCATACACATATTATCATTTATCCTTATTGTGAAAGTACAATTTAACTACTATGGTGGTTTGAAAGTGAAATGTCCCCATAGGGTCATGTGTTTGATACTTGATGCCCAGATAGTGGTGCTGCTATTCCAGAAGGTTGAAGAAGGTGAAGCCTTGTTGGAGAGTGAGTCAGTATTTAATAAAATCTCTTCCTAGTCCCATGGGGTCCTCTCCTCATTCCTCAACATTTTAACTCATTTCTGAGACATAAAGTTTTAGGATAACTTGGGGCTGGAGAAATGACTCCACAGTAAAAGAACTTCCTTGCAAAGGCTGATTCCTGGGTTTGAATGCTCAGTACCCAAGTAAAGCCAGATGCACAAAGTGGTGCATGTATCTGGAATTTGTTGCAGGAGGACCTGGCGTGCCCATTTTCTCTCCCTCTCTCTCACTTATAAATATTTTTTTAAAAAAAATTTAGGCAAACTGGTAACAAAACTTTACACATATAATATTTTAAAAAACTTGAAGTTGGTATCTGGGATAATGCCACACTATTCAGGAATACTGTTGGTACAGCATAAGAGTAGCATGGGACAAAACTGAAGACTGCCTACCTCAGGCCTTAGGATGAACCCAAGGATAGTAACCCACCAGGTAGACACCTAGAGACTGGCACTCCTTTTTACAATGACACTCCTTTTTACAACTCCAAAAGATACTAATTTCCATGTGGATTAGTCTTCCCTCTGTATCTGTAGGTTCTAGACTTACAGATCAAATCAATTGTAGATCAAAAATATTTGGGAAGAAATGCCTGTAATAGACATATATACACATTTCTCTTTACCCTAAGCAGTGTAGTACAACAATGGGAGTTGCATTGTACAACTGACAAGTACACAGGCTCTATGCAAATACTGCATTGTTGTATGTATGAACCTGAGCCTCTGCGGACTCTGTATCTGTGGGGTCTTGAAATGTAGGAACAGTTCTGTTCCTGACTTGCCCCTGGCAGTGGAGAACTATGAGCTGTTCCCTTGGGATATATTTTTACTAAATGAAGGTGGGGGACTAGAGACAATATCTAAATATGAACCTGATAAATAACTGCACAGCAGCCAGAGCAGCAGTCTCTAAAGTAGATTGGTAGCCAGTGCCTCCCTTAGGCAGGCCAACAAACTTCACCCCACATTGAAAGAGTGATAAGGAAGGTACATCCCTGTTCTCTGGCTGCCAATAGCTTCAGCACAGGCTTCTTGCCCTATGTCCTCCTCATAAGGACAATCCTGTGGGCAAGCAAATCCTGCTAGGGGTTCAATGTAAGTTTGTTTTCCTTGAGAAACCTAGAGAAAGATCAGGGATTTGCCAAGTACACATAGAAAATAAAGTTTGTTCTTTTTAAAACCACCTGCTAGGACTCCTAAGAAAGGAGGGACTATGTTCAAAGTCTATAGCACATCAGGATTAATAAAGTTCAGTCCTGGTGAACCCTAACCTTTGGTGCACTAAGAGATTATAAGCACCTCCTCTGGGTCATCTGGCCTTTCTTAGAAGCATTAAAAATGGACATCAGGGGGTTGGGTGGGGGCGGGATGGCTCAGCAGTTGAAGGCACTTACTTGCATGCTGCCCAGGGTTCCATTCCCCAGATACCCACTTAAAGCAGCAGCAAATGACCCTGGAGTATGAAAAGCTGAAGATCAAAAAAGCAGCAATGGAAGGAGCAGCTATACCTTCTGTGAAAGTATATGAGCAAGGGCTGAACTGATGGTCACAGGAACAATAAAACACAAAACTGTCAAAAATAAATAAAAATGGACATCACCAGGAAACAACAACAACAAAAATCATACAAACAAATGAACAAAAAGTCACTGGTCTGAAGTGCCTTGAATAGATCTGAAGGTAATCAGCAAGTAGAGAGCCAGTCCAAAGGTATTTATTCACATTCTTAACATCACCGAAATCATAGAGGCTGGACAGCAGGCCATATGGGTATGGGACCTAACAGAATGCAATCCAGGATCTATACACACCTAGGCAGATATTTTTCTTGTTTGTTTTAATAAGAATATCTTTTTGGGAGAAGTATCTGTGAGACCACAGAAGCACACTGCATATTTTTTGCACAGACCAGCACTGAGAATGAGCCTAGAAGACTACAGAATCTTATTTTCAGTGTGTTCCTTTCTGGGCACCAGGTGTGATCCCCTTTCTGCTCCCTGCTTATTTTTTCTGCCATATCCACATCCTTGTTTCCCTTCTTTCCACTGTCTTGGGTGACTCTTTCCCCACTTTGGCTCCTTTTCTTTCCTTCTGCAAAACCTGGCAAACTCTGAATGTTGTGCTTTCTGCAATCATCTGGGTAGCATCTTGGTATTTCAGGTTCTCTCTCTCTCTCTCTCTCGAAACCTTTTGGCCCTTTGCTCTTTATTACTGCTATCGGGTGACCTGTGGGTCAATATAAAAGATGAATAACTAACTGCATTAAGTGGATTATTGATCACCTGCCTTCCTCCTAACTCTAAAGGGGAGGTAGAAGCTAAGCACTTGTTCCACTGCTGAGTTTAGCAACAATGGGTTCACAGTAAGCATCCAATAAAAGACTGAAAAGATGAACAAATAGTAATAACAGGAATATTTGTCACTATACTTGAATGAAAGATATGTGTTATGCCAAATTAATTCATATATTCCTCAGTAACTCCTCAAAGTAAATAAAATCGTCATTCTACAGCTGCATTAAATGAGAAACATTCTTAGGTAACCTGAAACATGTTTCCCTGTGATGTAGCCCTGCCACATGGTTTCTGCCTCAAGGACAGCCAATTATAAACTGAAACTTAATAATGCCAGATGGGTTAATTTATGCACATCTAAATAGAATGGGAGAGCTGGGGTTCCCAGCAAGTTGGGGTTCCCAGCTGATTTCAATGTACCTTAAAATTTAAGAGTACCCGGATTCTTATTCTTTAAAGAATTAAAATTATAGACTACCAGGGGATAAAGTATAGTGGGAGACTTTATTTAAAAAGAAATGAAAAGTTTCAGAGACGTCCAGTCAGTGAGTGAGGAGAGAGCACGTGGGGGAGGTTTTAGCCACATTATAAAATCTGTGCTGGCCAGCCCAACAAGAAAAAGAATTATGTAAGAGGGCTCCCCATCATGTGCAAAAAAAGCTTCATATGGGAAAGAACTTGAGCCCCCTCACCACAGCCTGCTCTGGCTGTGAGGGGACCTTACCTAGGCCTGGAGATTCAGATGCCTTTCTGCTATGAGGAAAAAAGTGAAAACTTTCTGTCCCAGGTGACTATATGCCTGGGGCAGGTAAGTCAGAGAGACATCTGGTTGGTCTGTCTTTGACCAATCTGTTTCAGAATTAGGTTTGAACTCTAGTAAGAGATACTGCCCACTCAAGGGGAGGGGGTCAGGTATGAGATAAGTGGAGCCTTCCTGAAAATATAAGTTCAAGGACACTCCTGGTTATCTTTGGGTCCCAGTCACCCTAACCTGTCACAAAAGTAGTAAGTAAGGGGATTGGGGAGATGGCTCAGTGATAAAGAGCACTTTCTGTGAAAGCATGAGGTCCTCAGAAACCTAAATTCAACTGCCTAGCACCCATGTAAAGAACTGGGTGTGGCTATGCACATCTATAACCCTAGTTCTGTGGGGGCACAGGAGACTGAGAATTGCTAGGGCTCACTGACTGGGGGGAAAAAAAGGGCTGGAGAGATGGCTCAGCAGTTAAAGGCACTTACTTGCAAAACCTGATGGCCCATTTTTGATTCCTCAGTACACACATAAAGCCAGATGCACAAAATGTTACATGTGCCTAAAATTTGTTTGCAGTGTCTGGCACACCCATACTCACTCTGACTGCCTCTCTCTCTCTCTCTCTCTCTCTCTCTCTCTCTCTCTCTCTCTCATAAATAAATAAGAATATTTTTTTAAAAAACAGTGAAAATAGCAGCTCTAAATTCAGCAGACTCCATTTCAAGGAAACAAGTGGATGAGCAAAAACAGGAGGACTCAACATTCTTCTATGGCCTCTGCAGATGTGTGCACAGAGTATACATATCTGCACACATATCAACACATCATATCACACACTACACCACATACAAACATTAACAGTAAATAAACAAATGGCTTAGTTTTGTGGGTTTTTTTTGCACGTGTATGTGGTGTAGTTTGTGTGTATCAAAGACGTATGTGCCCTGCCAGATGAGAAAACCAGGTGTCCTCTCTACCACTCATCCCTTGTTTCCTTTGAGCTGTAGTCTCTCCCTAAGAGCTACCATTTTTAGTTAGACTGGCTGACCAGTGAGCCCCAGTGATTCTCCAGTATCGACTCCCCCAAAAGACTGAAGTTACAGGCATGCTCAGTCATATCTAGCTGTTGACATGTGTACTGAGAAATTGAACTCAGGGTGACTCAGGCCCTCTTAGGACCTCATGCTTGCACAGCAAGTCCTACCCACTAAGCCATCTCCCCTGTTCTTATTTGGTTCTTGAAGTCATTGCTTCCTTGAACTATAGGCATAAGCCCACTCTGTGGCTAGTCCAACGGGTGGCATGAATGGTGGGAATAGTGAAGACTCCATGCCAAAGATAACAACAGGCCCTGTTATATCATAACCGTAGCTCTACCACAAAAACAAACAAAAACAAAAATAACTGGCTAGCCATAAAAGATGAGACTCTGAAATTTGTAATTGTATGTAATTAAAATTTAATTATGGATAAACTGCAGGAAAGCTAGAAAAACAAATGGATGGGAAATCTCAAGACAGAAGAAAACAACAGATAACAATCACTCATGGAGAGAGACTGAGAAGACAGACCCTGGAGACCTAAGTACAGGAGCCTGGGGAGGAAGACTTATGGAGGAAAAGGAAAAGACCAAGAGGCAACAGTTAAGTAAAAAACAGAGAAAACTTTGATTTAAAGATAGACCTGAGACTACAGACTCAACAATTACTACAGCTCTTGGCTTACTTAGTGAACAGGATATAAACACAGAAGTTATGTGTGCATATCCTGGCAAAATTCTAAGATTCCAAGGATAATATAAGTGTACACATTCCTATCAGGCTATGAATTCATTTTGGAGAAAGTCGTAGAAACAAGGGCATGCTCACTTATCCCCAAGTGCCTCCAGCTGGCTCTCCAAACACCTAGCTTTCAGGGCTGTACAGATTTCCTGCTTTTCATCTCCAATACAAACTTCTTCACCTCTTTCTTTTGGTTTCTCTGCAGTTGGTTCCTCTCCCTTTTCCAGTTTCTTAAGGAGCTGAAAATTGTAATGTTAGTAATATATTAATAAAGAGCATTATAAAAGAAATTGTTAAATAATTAAAAATATTGAGCCCAAATGTATGAGCAGTAAAATAATTTAGTTACAGTTCCAAAAAAAATCAATTTTTGGTTCTATATATGTACCAATTAATGAAATATTTATAGTTATGAAAAGAACTGTTAAAATAATAATGTTTAAGCCGGGCGTGGTGGCGCACACCTTTAATCCCAGCACTCGGGAGGCAGAGGTAGGAGGATCACAATGAGTTCAAGGCCACCCTGAGACTACATAGTGAATTCCAGGTCAGCCTGGGCTAGAGTGAGACCCTGCCTCGTGCCTCGAAAAACCAAAATAATAATAATAATAATAAAATAATAATAATAGTAATAATAATAATGTTTAGGGGCTAAGGAGATGGCTCAAGAAGTTAAAGGCACTTGCTTACAAAGCCTGGTGGCCAGGGTTTGATTCCCCAGGATCCATGTTAAGCCAGATACACAAAGTAATGAGTGTGTCTGGAGTTCATTTGAAATGGCAAGAGACTGACATGCCCATACTCACTTGGTCTGCCTCTTTCTTAAATAAAAGAAAATAAACAATAATGTTCAACTTAGCAAACAAAAGAACATTACAAAACAGAAAGGTGCACTATGATCAAATTTTTATTTACATGTTAGTACACAAACATTTTAACAATGAGGCCAATTCTGAGAAATTTGTTCAGATGTTTCTGTCCTTGCATCAATATCAAAGTGTCCTTACACAAAGTCACTAGGTTATGGTTTGAGTATGAAATATCTGACAGGCTCATGTTTTATAAAATTGTGCTATTTTGGAAGGTGCTAGAAACTTTAGGAGGTAAGGACTCAATGGAGGAACTAGGTCACTGATGGGGGGGAGGCACTTTCTTATCCCATATTCTTATTCTTCTTACTTTATTTTTGACTGCAAACAGTCTCTACAACCTGTACCCATGCCACAAGCTTGCCTTACTACAGACTCAGAATCAACAGACCCAAGGCCTATGGACTGAACCATGAATAAATCCCTTTCCCCTTTTGTTCTTCTCAGGTATTTTGGCCACAGCTAAGCAAAAGTTACACACACACACACACACACACACATACATACACATACATACACACACACACACACAAATAAATAAATAAAATAAATAAATATTTTTATAAAAGGCACCAGAGAAGTGGGAGTCACTCCTGTGTCTAAACCTAATTATATGGTTCTTAAGCTTCTGCCAACTGGTTTGTGGGAGAAATATGGTGATACAGGTTAGAAATGCCTTAGAATGCTTTATGCTTAGTTATGGATTCATGGATTCATATCTGTAATCCATGAATTCTGGAGACAGAGGCAGGAGTCATGAATTCATGACCAGCCTGGGCTACCTAGTAAATTCAAGCCTGGGCTTAGAGTGAGACCATCTCAAAAAAAACAAAACAGCCAAACAAACAAAAGGGGCAATTCTGGTAGGCACTTAAGAAATAGAATGCCAATAGGAATACATATAGTAATAGCCAGGCATGTGAAGTTTCAGATTATAAAAAGGACTCTACTGGGAATAAACTACAGGCCATTCATATTACATTCTAGCAGATTTTTGTCTCACTGATCTCACGTGCTCACTTATTCCCAAGTGCATGCAGAGAAAGAAAGACATACACAGAAGAGAGACAGAAAGAATGGATATGCTAAGACTTCCAGCTGACTAAAAACGAACTCCAGGTGTATGTGCCACTTTACATGGGTACTGGGGAAGCAAACCCAGGTCGTTAGGCTTTGCAGGCAAGTGCCACAACCACTGAGCAATTTCTCCAGCCCAGAATTTGGACTTCTAAACAATGTTGTGATGTTTAAAAGTTGAGTTTCTTTGAGATGGACTAAATACATTTTACATTATGAGATGGCCTCTAGCCTTTGGGGGCCAGGGGCAGAGTATTTCAGTTTCTTTTATCTATGTATGTATCTATGTATCTATCATCTATCAATCTCTCTATCATCTATCTAATTTAATCTAATCTGTATGTTTGTCGAAAGAATGGAACTTTTTCAGGTGCAGAGAAATTCCAAATGTATATGCCACCTTGTGCATCTGACTTTCTGTGGGTACTAGGGAATTGAATCTGAGCCAAGCAAGCACTTTTAATTGCTGAGCCAGATCTCCAACATAAGTGTTAGAATTTCAATATGACATATCACCTACAGATTCATTTGTTGAATGCTTGGTCCCCAGCTGACTGTGTCACTTTGAGAGGTTGTAGAAAGAGGTTGTAGGAGGTGGAACCTAGCTGGAGGAAATAGGCCACTAGGGCTGTATCCTGGGAGGCTGTCTCATCTTTTTTCTGTTTGCCATGAAATGAATAACTTCAGCCACATGCTCTCACTGCCTTACCACAGTCCCAGAATTAATAGAGCCATGGACTCTGAAACTGTAACCTAAAATAAATTATTGATTTCTTTGTTTTGGCCCAAGTATTTTGGCCATATTTATGCAAAAGTAAGTAATACAATAATCAGGGGATGGAGAGATGGTTCAATGGTTAAGGTGATTGCCAGCAAAGCCTAATGAACTGGGGTCAATTCCCCAGTACCCATATAAAGCCAGATGCACAAAGTGGTATATGCATATGGAGTTCGTTTGCAGTAGCTAGAGGCCCTGACATCCCCATTCTCATTTATTCAATTTTTCTTTCTCTTTTTCCTCTCTCCTTGCAAATAAACAAATAATTTTTTTAAAAGAACAAAATGTTTTCTTAAAGTTACCTTAATCCTTACTTCTTTCTCAGTTCTCTTTTGTTTCTCTGCCTCTTTTCTTTTACATCTTTCTTCTTCTCTTCTTTTTCTTTTCTCTTCTTCCCGCAAACGTTTCTTTTCTAACTCCTTCCTTCTCCGTTCTTCTCGCTTTTCTTCTCGAATTCTCTAAAGATATGGCCAAACATGTATAAATTTTGTGGCTGAAAGTAGCAGGTACAGGAAAGATATTCATCCAGTAATATGCCAGACCTACCTGCTTTTCTAATTTTCTATTTTTAATATATTCCAAAAGAGGTGTGGTTCTTCTAGCTAAAAAACAAAAATTAAAACATATTATGTGTACTTCTAAAGTGAGATTTTTTTTTTAATTTACTTAGAGACGAGAGAGAGGAAGAGAATGAGAGAATGAATGAGTATGTGACTGCATCCGGGCATCCAATCAATGCAAACAAGTTCCAGACACATGTGCCACCTTGTGTATCTGGCTTTATGTGGGTACTGAGGAACTGAACCTGGGCCATTAGGCCCTACAAGCAAGTGACTTTAACCACTGAGCAATCTCTCCAGCTTATGTGAGATTTATTTTAACTATTTGCTGTCAATTTAATACCTAACATAATCAGAGATAGAATATCTTATTTAAAATTTACATGAGCATGTACTGTGCCATTTTTATTCCATTATTACAAACTCAAGTATTTGAAGGTACTGACAATTTTGCATATAGTACATATGTAATTTTTGATTCTTAAAGGCTCCATAAAGTATTTCTCACATAGTTGGTGTGATGGTTAAGTTTTGTTGTCAACTTGACCTGTTAGCAATCCATGGTAATCTTGAGTGTTGTGTAGCTGATTTCCTTCAAATTGAAGAGAGAAAGGAAGATCAGGAGATTCAGGAAGTCTGTTAGCTAAAAACAAACATCCCTTCCTGGGAGGGCAGTGAAGGAAGGAAATTCCAGGGACTCAAGAAGTCAACAAGACTGGGAAAGGGTTGTAAGACCCTGCCCTAAGACTATATAAAGGGGAAAGAAATCTTTCTCTCCTCCTGCCTTTTTGCTAGTGTGTGTGTGTGGTATTGGTGATGGCTTCTCTCTCTCTGCTTGGACCTATGAAAGGAGACCAACCTCTTTCACCATTATGGAACTTCCTCTGAATTTGTAACTTCAATAAATCCCTTCCTCCTGTAACTGTGCCTGATTTGGAGGTTCATCCCAGTGGCATGTAGCTGACTATGACAGTTGGTAAAAAGTAAAAGTAGTATGATGTTTACCAAATATTAAATCTTCAAATTTTCAGAAAAATCATTAAACATGCACATATTTGCTTTGATTCCATACATACTCTGAGAATGGTTTCCTTCTCTACTTTGTAGATACTGGTTTGAAGCAATGTGGACTGCTGTAATTTCTTAAAAACAACCTAATCCTCAAATTCGAAAATTCAAAATCCAAAGTTTTTGAGCACTGACATGATGTTTTAAGTAGAAAATCCCACACATGACTTCATGCAATAGGTCAGTTAAACTGTCTTCAGACTGTATGTTTAAGGTATACATGAACCACAAATTTATGGTTTAGATGTGGGTTCCACCCCCAAAATATCTTGATATGTGTTTGTGTACACACACACACACACACACACACATATTCCAAAATCCAAGAAAATCCCAATTCAAAATATATCTGGTCCTAAGCATTTTGCATAAGAGATACTCAATCTATACATACTACATAAAATCACAATGAGAAAGAAACCCCAAATGTTGCAGTTTAGACACCATACAGTACTAAAGGACAAAAAGACAACCAGTCTACTGTCTGGAGAACATTTCCACAGACTCTATCTTCAACCTCACCTTTCCTGCCCCTGATGTCTGATTCTTAAACATGCTATAGGACCTACAGGTATCACCAGAAAGACCAGGTCCAGGAGGGCTTGTTTCCATATCCCCCAAATATGAGAATGTGGTGGGAAGGTAATAGATGGTCTGGGTCTACTCTGTAGGTCTTTAAGATCTCAAGTTAAATGGGGCTGGGAAGAATCCTTGGATACACCTGAAAAGGTGGCATGACATTTCTGCAATTGTGAGGTTCAGAACTAGTCAAGAGTTGTGGGAAAGCCCATGGCCAAAGGTCCCTAAATTGGGATTAAGTAACCCTAATACTCTGACATGACAAATCAAATGGCACCCAGCTATAAGAAGAGTGGGTCAGATGCTCAAGTTTTGTGGCAGATGCCATGACTATGGAGAATGCTGACCATGAATTCTGGCTTAGAGCCTTCCTTTCCTTTTTTTTTTTTTTCCGAGGTAGGGTCTCACTCTAGTCCAGGCTGACCTGGAATTCACTCTGTAGTCTCAAGGTGGCCTTGAACTCATGGCGATCCTCCTACCTCTACCTCTGAAGTGCTGGGATTAAAGGCGTGTGCCACCACGCCCGGCTTAGAGTCTTCCTTTTGAAATGGGCAAATGATCTTAGATCAGCTAGGATTATGCTCTGATCTGCAGAAAATCTGGACTTGCTGGCCTTCCTTTTTCTACAAGGTACCTGGCTACTTCTCCTAGAATTCTTGTGAAAGGTAAACAAGACCCTGCAATGGTTTTATCAGATGCAATATGTATAACCATGCAATATAATATTAATTCAACAAGAAAAATGATGGTTACAACTAGACTGTGCAATTGCATACAGGCACTGGGCTGTATGCTTCATACTTAACTGTATCGCAAAAATCTAAGAGTTACAGGAAAGTGATAAGGCTTGCTGAAGCTGTAGGGTGCCAAGTTTCAGAGCTGATCCCAGGTCTGTCTGCTCCAAAAGACTGCTTAACAAAACCAGAACTCCTGCCAATACGTTTATTAAGATTCTATTCAATCCTCACTTCATAACACTCCACCTAAGACCAAAAGCTAAGAAAAGAATGGGAACCGCTATGAATTACCTGGTGAAGACTCAAATTTAAGGATCAGAGAATCAGGAACCACAGAAGCAGGCTTCACAGTCCAGGCCTATCATGAATGAACTGCTCATATTAGGACTAGTGGAGCCTAAGTCACTAGAACTCCCATGATTCACATTTAAGCACTACTGACTGTACAGCAGGTATTGAGCAATGTGCTGCAAGCTGAGGTGATGGTGCCAGGGGCCAGACCTGGTCTCTCTTTAGGAATACAGCAGGAGACTGACCTATAAAAGGAATGCCTTAAAAGGGACCTGTGGTGACAGACCCCATACAAGGGGTTACTTAAACAGAACAAGATAAAGGAAAGGAAGGTGTGATGGTTAGGTTTTGTTGTCAACTTCATCTTTTTAATTATCTTGGGTAGGTATCTGAGGACATTTACAGGAAGGCAGCTTCTCAGTAGGGGGCAAAATGTGAAGAAGCTCAAAGAAGCTAGAAGTAAACATCCTTTCCTGTGTGGGCAGTGCAGGAAGGAAATTCCAGAGACTCAGGAAGCCACTGAGTCTGGGGAAGGGTTGTAAGACCCCACCCTAAGGCTATATAAAGGGGAAGAAATTCTCTCCTTGCCCCCCCCACCTGTTCCCCATTCTGTGTGTGTGGTATAAGTGATGGGTTTTTCTCTCTGCTTGGACCTGTGGAAAAGGGCCAGCCTCTTTCGCTGTTAAGGAACTTCCCCTCAATCTATAGTTTCAATAAACACTTTCCTCCCCCAAATTGTGTCTGGTTTGAAGATTCATCCCAGCGACATGTGGGCTGACTACGACAGAAGGTAAGTTGTAAAATACTGCCTAATATGATTTCTCTAGCTGTTCATAAATTTAACATACTCTGAAGTGAAATCCTGATTTTGCCCCCCATATTTTCTCTCTCCCATCTTTCTTATGTCTGTATGGGTACCACAATCAACCAATCTATCCATCTTAAACCTCTGGTCTTTCTCTTAGTTCTTTCTGTCCCTTACCTCCCACACCAATTCATTCATTCTCCCAGACATATGAATTTCAAAGCATGCTCAGCCTAGTATAAGCCTTTCTTGCTGTAGTAAGAGCCTCCAGCCAGCTATGCCTTTTCCACAGCCATTCACCACCCACTATGGATGGAGAAATGAATCAGCCCATGCCACTCCTTGGAAGGAATCCAATCCCCTTACTTAGCCACTGAGTTGGTATCTCTTCAATCATATACACTTACATTCTGCTCCCACAAACCTCCAGCATCTGGCCTGTTTATTTAGTACCTACTTAATTCCCAAGTTTCTCTGTCCTATAATTGCAAAGATGAAAATTTAGTTCCTTTGGGGAAGTAGAAGAAATGAGGAACCTATGTAAAGGTCAACAGATCAATTAGTCTTTTTTTCATTACATAAAATTTATTCATTTTTATAAAAAGTGTATAACAAAGACACCTACTTTTAAATAATTAACCTATTAGCCCATTGTCTTGTAGAATACACACTGGCATTGAACCAGTTGATAGGTGAAGTAGAGCACAGCTTCAGGAAGGGGTACCAGGCCTTTAGGAGAGGCTTAGTGTTGAGTGAGACCAGTGGAGAGAAAACGCTACCAGGTGTATTTGAGAGTAAACTAAGTGTACTTGGTGATAAAGGTATTTCATGTCTGTATGAAGAGTGTTCTGCAGTGTGCTGCTGAAGATAAAACATTTCTAAAGTATAGCACTTTATGAGGAAGGCTGAAGGGAACTCATGCCAGATTCTATGCTCTGGCTGGTTGGCTTCCTAAAGAAACTTGCTATTCTGAACAGCAGCAAGGTGGCTTCATATATGGACAAAATGCCTGGCCTCTGTGGTCTCCTGAGACCCGCCATCACTTCTTTTTATAAAGACCCCTGATTCAGCTCTGTGACAAAAGCTTCTTCCAGACCCACCCAGGCAGAACATGTGTCTTTGGAAGCACTATCATTTTAAACAAAGCGACACCTAAAAACACAGTTTCATCAACAAAGGCTCAGAAATACTTCCCCACCTTGCCATTATTTTGTTTAGAAAACAGTATGTTTCTGCCAATCCTGTAATAAAATGAATTTTTAACCTAGTCACAAAAAAGATTTAAAGTAGTAAGTGATTAAAAAAATAAAATAGAACAGGGGCTGGGGGGAATGGCTAAGTAGTTAAAGGCATTTGCTCACAAAGCCTGCAAGCCCAGGTTCAATTCTCTAGTAACCCACATAAAGCCAGATGCATTCATTTTCTTTCCTTTTTAAATATTTTATTTATTTATTTATTTATTTATTTATTTATTTATTTATTTATTTATTTATTTATTTGAGGGAGAAACAGACAGAGAGAATGGGTGCACCAGAACCTCCAGCCACTACAAATGAACTTAAGACATATGGGTCACCTTGTGCATCTGGCTTTACATGGGTATTAGGGAATCAAACTCGGGTCCTTCTGCTTTGCAGGCAAACACCATAAAGGCTAAGCCATCTCTCCAGTCCAGGAAATTCATTTTCAGTGGTGAGAGACACCGGTACACTCATATACACACACATGCAAATAAATAAAATTTAAAAACAAACAGACCAAGGAGTTCTCTTGTCTTTGTCTCTATCTCCCCTAGAAGTGTCTCAAGACTGGCACTGTTTTTTTCTTCTTCCACACTGTAAGTTTCTAGAAACTGCTTATATTCTGGATCTATAAGTTTAAAAAGAGAAATGAATAAACATTTTTTATGCTTATGTCTCCAGCTATAGGAGAATAATAATACTTGATTAAGTACATTTAATCAAGAAGTTTCTTTTGCTTTTTAATCAAGCAGTTTCTAATTAACTCTTTGAAAGGAACTCACCATCTTCAATGCTCCCAGTCTTGGCATCTTTTTTTTTCAGCTTCTTTTTGGCTATCTTCTGGAATGGGGCAAACTCCACTACTGCAGGATACTCTAGGCCTTTAATAGAGACATGTTACAAACATCATTCTGAAACACTACTACATCCATTTTGGAAAATGATAACCTAGCTTGCTTGGGATGAAGTATGATGAAGGACAAAGGAAAACTCAAGTCCTAACTATGTTTCAGGAAGAACAGGTAGCAGAGAAGTGACATTTATTGTACCAAATGGTCCATCATGATAGAGTACATTTAAGACATCAAACTGACACTTGAAAAAGGCAATTTTATAGGTTTATTAAACTCAACCTCTCTATGCCCCTTCCAAATAATTAATAAATGCAGTATCTCAAGTCAGTTTTTTATAATTATTTTTGTAAGATATTAATTCAATTATTGTTTTTTTACAAGGTCAAGGAAAGTACTATGCTTATAAGAGACAGTGCTAAAGGAAGTGGGAAACTTCAAGGACATATAATATGTTCCATATAAAGTTTGTTTCAAATAGATGAATAATGAAAGCTATGTGAGCCGGGCGTGGTAGTGCACGCCTTTAATCCCAGCACTTGGGAGGCAGAGGTAGGAGAATCACCATGAGTTCAAGGCCACCCTGAGACTACATAGTGAATTCCAGGTCAGCCTGGACTAGAGTGAGACCCTACCTCGAAAAACCAAAAAGAAAAAAAAAAAAGTAAGAAAGAAAGCTATGTAAACAGAATTTGTTAATGATTTTTAATCTTGTCAGGTGGCTAGGTAACTGTGCTATCATAACTCAAACTTACCTGTAATATACTTTGTGCTAACTAACCCCAGCTATGCAGAATAAACCTCCAGAACGAGGAAGGAAACTACTGGACTGGCAGGAATGATGCTGAGTTCCTGATGCACCCACAATACTCAGTACATGATAGTCGCCTACTAACAGACTGATATATTCCTGAATCCAAAAGTCAATACAAAACTACAACAATAAAGCAACAAAGTACTGACAAAAACAGACATACACACCAATGGAATACAATACAGAGCCCAGAAAAACCCTTGAATATACAAATAATTTTATCTGAAAGGAGGAAGGGAGGGAAGGAGGAAGAGGGGAGGGAGGGAGACAAGAGAAGGGGAAGGAAGGGAAATGGAGGGGAGAGGAGAGGAGGGGAGGAGAGGAGAAGGGAGGGGAGACGGGCATACCAGGGCCTAGTGCCACTGTGAACAAACTCCAGATGCATGCGCCACTTTGTGCATTTGGCTTTACATGGGTACTGGGGAACCAAACCTAGGCCATCAGGTTTTACAAGCAAGCATCTTTCACCACAGAGCCATTTCTCCAGTCCCTCAAATGATTTTTGATAAGGATGTAAGACCATTTGACAGGAAAAGATAGACACTTCAACAAATGATTTTGGGAAAACTGGACATGCACAAGCAAAAGAATGAAGTTGGAATCTAACTCTACATTATATATAAAAACCACCTCAAAACATAATACTTATAATTATAAAACCCAGAAAACTTCAGGTTTGTCAATAGGTTCTTGGATATGACAATAAATGCATAGGCAACTACAGCAAAATATCAATAAACTGGACTATATCAAATCAAAATCTTCCAAGCATCAAAAGACACAATTAATAGAATAAAAAGAAAAAGGTAAGAATGGATGAAAATATTTGCAATTGACACATCTAAGAAACCAATTCCCAGAATCTATACAGACCTACTATAACTCAACAAGAAAAATGAAAAGGAAAGATAAAAGGAAGCCTGAAATGGTAATACACCTCTGTAATCCCAGTATTTGGGAGGCTAAAAAGAGGGTCACTGTGAGTTTGGGGCCAGCCTGGGCTACACAGCAAGATCCTGTCAAAACAACAAACATAATTAAGAAATGACAGGTTGAGGAGATTGCTCAGTGGTTAAAGGCACTTGCTTGCAAAGTCTTCCCTCGTGGGTTCAATTCACCAGTACCCATGTAAAGCTAGTCATTTGCAGTAGCAATGGTCCTGGTGTTCCCTCCCCCCTCTCAAATGAATTTTTTACAAAAGAAATAAATGACAAAGGATGTGAGTAAACATTTCTCCAGAGGTGGTTTATAGATGGCCAACAAGCATTTAACAAGATACTCAACAGAAAAATAGAATCTTGCCAAATTAGCAATAGGTGTCTCATTTAACCTAAACTGATCTCACTCTATGATGGAGATTCTGTTTGTATTTTTCAGTAGGCAGTGAGAGAGCCATGGTCAATCCAACTCCACCAACAAGCCACAGGATGATGGCTGACATCCCGGCAAGTGATGAACCACCCCGGTCCTATCATGTAGGCCCAAAACAAAACCTTTGAGAGTGGCATGATAAACGAGAGACCTATCACAAGTCAGTTAACCCAGGATAGGTCAACAAGAAAGACACCAACAATATCCAACACAACACAAAGCAGAAGTACAGAGACACTTAAGATCTCAACAACAAAGCAGACTTAAAACTCACCCACTATGACTCAGGGAACTGAGCATGAGAGGTGGAAAGACTGTAAGAGCCATGGTGGGGGAGAATATCGAGAGACATTGCCCCCCTCAGCAACAACACACAAGGGGGTGGGGAATCTGGCTACCTCCTGTGCTATTCATAGCTCCCTACCCCATGGACCGATCCAGTACGACCACCGAGGAAGGCCCCCAGGTGGGATGGGGACAGGAAGGAGGGAAATGTGGGTACCATCATAAGATTTGCTCATACAATGTATCTAATTAAGGATAATAAAAATATCAACAATAAAAAAATCATTAGGGAAGCTGGGTGTCATGGCACACACCTTTAAATCCAACACTTGGGAGGCAGAGAGGTAGGATCATCACCATGAGTTTGAGGCCAGCCTGAGACTACATAGTGAATTCCAGGTGCACCTGGGCTAGAATGAGACCCTATCTCCAAAAATAACAATAAAAAGAAATTATAGAAGTGCAAATACAAACTGCAATGAAGCTGGGTATGGTGGTTCACATTTATAATCCTAGTACTTGGGAGACTAAGGCAGTATGAACTCAAATTCAAGGCCAGCCTGGGATATATAGTGAGTACTTATCTCAAAAACCAAGCCAAACAAAAACAAACAAAAAACTGAAATAAAACAAAACAACCCTATGAGATTGTTACCTCAAACCTACCTACCAAGCTAGCTACTGTAAAACAAAAATCCAAAATAAAACATCAACAACAAAGAAAAACCAACACAAAGCCATGAAATAAAGAATGTTGGTGAGAAGGTGGAACAATTATAGCCTTTTGTATTACTGTTGGTGGTAATGCAAAATGATGCAGCTGCCGTAGAAATCAGTACGGAGTATACAGAAAATGTACTGACAGTAGGGTCTCTGAGACATTTCTGTATATCCATATTTACTCCAGCTAAAACTTGCCATGTGTCTATGGACAGAGGAGCAGATAAACAAAATGTGGTTCATAAATATAACCATTCCAGAATGTGCTTCAATTTTAAAAAGGGAGGCAATTCTGCAATTTGCTATAAGGATGGATCAGAGGACATTATGCTAAGTGAAATTATCCAATCACAAAGACAAATATTGTGTAATTCAACTAATATGGGATAAGCAGAATAATCAAAATCACATGGTAGAAACAAAATAGAATGAGAATGGGAAGTTAGTAGTTGACTGGTAAAGTTTTATTTTTATGAGATACAGAGAGCCCAGGCAATTAGTTGTACAAGGTGAATAAATAATACTAACATTACTAAACTACTATAAACTTAAAAAAAATATGAGCCACTCTCCTGGGAGGCTGAAGGAGGAAAGATGACTTAGGGCTTGAGGCCAGCCTGATCTAAGAGAGAGTTCTTATCTCAAAAACAACAACAAAAGGAAATAACAAAAGTTACTAGTATTTTTTAAAGTAGAAAAAAAAGGGCAGCTGAATAAAGTAGTAAACAACTGACAAAAATGTCCAGTGGTTTTGAGCACTAAACTCAGCTTGGTCACTAATAATCTTTTGGGCTTGTTAACCCTCAGTGGAGGAGGGAGAAAAACTGGTCAGTAGGGGTGGGAGGAATGGGAAGAAGTGAGCTGGAAAGCAGAAAACAGCTTTCTATGAAAAGTCTATGAACCTGACAGCAAAAAAATAACACAGGACAATGTGACTGGACAAGTGAAAGAAAAATATCAAAAGCAGACCCAAAAAGAAAGGAGAGGGGAGGTCTTGCAGGTGACATTACTCCTTGCTCTCATAACATATGTTCATTATTACTACTCCTCACATCTCCATGACATCATCAAGAAATGTATAATCATAAAGAGTACTCTGCTTAACAAGGTATGGATGCAAGTGTGCAATACTTGTCAGAAAACTGATCAATCCTGCTAAAATCATTTACTTTTAGAACACAAGGTCAAATTCACTTACGTGAACAAGCACTTACACAGAATTTCAAGAATTTTGGGGGTGTATAATTTAAATATTTGTATCAATGCATGATACATTAACAAAAAATTTTGCACTTACTTTAAACAGGTCTGAGAATGTCTTAATTAAAACTCACTAACCTTTATTGCCAATGAAGATATATCCATCAAAACGATCTCTGAACAGAAGGATGTCATCAGGGTTCCTAAAATTAATGTATGCTCTTGAGTAGAGATGTGGATAGAGACTGAAATGTGAGACAACAGTAAAAACAGTTATTAAGATACCTTTAATTTTGCCTTTTTTCTTTTTTGATTTTTTAAGATAGGGTCTTGCTCTAGAGACCCTATCTTGAAAGGATCCTGACCTGGAATTCACCATGTAGTCCCAGGATAACCTTGAACTCACAGCAATCCTCCTACCTCTGCCTTCCCAGGGCTGGGATGAAAGCGGGTGCCACCACACCCCGCCTAATTTTGCCTTATTTTTATTTTCTGGAAAGAAAAAGCTACTTCTTTATGTCAAAGAGTGACCTCTCTGTTAACTCAATTTAGATATTCTTTAGCAAAAAAAAAAAAAAAATCAGAAAGGACCAACCATTAACTTGTCTTTTTACTTCCTTCTAGGTAGAGACCTCCGAGGTTGAAAACCAAAGGCAAAGGTTATTCCAATGCGCGCAGACAGGAACCAGGCTGCCTTTCTTATCCCTTCGCGAGCCGGAACACGATCCCCTTTCCCAGGGAAGCCCCTCCTCCGTGTGTTTCTTTTAACCTACTTACTCCAAACTTTAGTCCCCCGAAAGCATCTGAATTTTTAAAGCTGCGTTTGTTTCAAGACTAGGCACACGGAGGCGGGGCTGGGGGCTGCCTGCCGCCCCTGCGACCCATTCCCCCGGCTCAGGGTCCCGCTCGGAACGCAAGTGCGCAGGGGGGGGACGGGCCCGCAAAGCCCTCACCTGAGGTCGGCAGCCACCACCTCGAAGTAATCGTGCGCCGGCAGCGGGCGAAGCTGCTCCTCCAGCTGCTCCTTGGTGAGGCCCGGCGGCAGCCTCCGGAGAACCACCTGGAGCGACCCGGGCGCGTCACCGCGGGCGCCCCCGCTCGCCCCGCCCCGCCCCCAGCCGAGCCTCCCCGCGCCCCGCCCCCAGCGCGGCCCCGCCCACCTTGCTGAGGGCCAGCCTCTTTTCCTCGCGCGGCTGGCCGGCCCCGCCCCCGGCCGTCGCCGGCTCCCTCCGCGGGGACTCCCGGCGGCCCGGGGCCTCTGCGGCCGCCGGCTTCTCTCTCCAGCTGGAAGCCCGCCCAGAAACGGCCGCGCCCGGGCCTCTCGCCCCCTCCTCCGAGCGCATCTCCCCCGCCACCAGGCGCCGCCCGCGCGAGAACGAAGCCTCGCGCGACTCTGCGGCCCCTCCCTCCGCGCGGCAGGGCCACGCCCAGGAGCCCTGACCCTTTCGTCACGGCCGAAGTGTCAGGCTGGGGAGAGAGCTCAGTGGCTACTTGCTGGCAGTGCTTGCCAGCCTGGGGTGACCTCCCAAGTAGCCATGTAAAGCCAGATGAATAATGGTGCATGGATCTGGAGTTCGTTTTCAAGTGTCAAGAGATTCTGGCATGCCCATACTGTGTCTCTTTCTCAAATTAAAAAAAAATGATGCCATTGAACAAGTGAAAAGGTGGTGAAATTAGTAAATTCTTCATTTTATATAAACTAAGATGTAGAAGTTATAAAGGACATGAGGCCTGGGGAAATAGCTCAGTGGTTAATAAAGTTGCTTGCTTGCAAGCTTGCTGGCCTGAGTTCAATTCCCCAGCATCCACATAAATGGGAGAAAAACCATGAGAATCCAGGAGCTCATGGGCCAGCTACATTGGTGCACATGCAGTCTCAGAACAAAAGACATCTCAAAAACAAGATGGAAGGAGAGGGCAAAAACCCCAAGGTTGTCCTCTGATTCACATACACACGTGTGCCCATACACATAAACATTATCCACATCTATATAATTTTTTTAAAAAAAGATCAATGGTTCACATTTATAGAAAAAAATTATAATCTGGCATTAGTATGACATTTTTCTCAAAGTCATAAAATTGCAATTAGTAGTCAACTTGAGTTTGTAAAAAAAAAGGTTATGAGTTTTAGAAGCTTAATTTCAAAAAGACTAAATTTAATTTTAATATGACTAAGCCATTAACATTGTAAAGCCAGGATTTTTTTTTTCCTCTGAGGTAGGGTCTCAGGCCAACGGAACTCTGTAGTAGTCCCTGGTTGGCCTCAAACTCACAGCAATCCTCCTACCTCTGCCTTCCAAGCGCTGGGATTAAAGATGTTCTCCACCACACCTGAGTAATGCCAAAATTTTTAAAAGACAGAATAGGGGGCTGGAGAGATAGCTCAGTGGTTAAAGGTGTTTGCTTGCAAAGCCTGATGGCCTGGGTATGATTCCCTAGTACCCTTATAACGTGGTGCATGTGTCTGGAGTTAAGTTTGTAGTGGCAGGAGGCCCTGGGGAGCCACTCTCTCTCTCTCTCTCTCAAGTATTTTATTTAAAAGACAAAGGAGTGGTATCACAAAGTTGGCAGAGCAGGAGGTCCAGGGGCTGACCCTTCACCAAGAAAAAAAAGGAAAAGGGCAGAAACATTCCCAAAATTTAAAGACATCCAAAATACCCAACAAACTCCAAGCAGGATAAGCATGCTCAAAGAGTTTCATACTGAGACATCTTACAGTTAAATTGTCAAAAGCCAAAGTTGAAAAAAGAATATTGAAAGCAGCAAGAGAAGCAACATGTTACAAGTAAGATCTTAATTAAGGGTGGATTTCTCATCCAACGCCACAGAGACCAGAAGATAATGAACCTAAAATGGATCATAGAGAGAAACACACATTTGAAAATAGGCAAACATGAATAAGCATCTTTCCAAAATATAAAAATGATCAATAATCACAGAAGATGCTTATCATTGCTAGTTATTAGGGAAATGCAAATCTAAAACACAGTGAGAAGTCACTTCATACCATGTCAGCTAAAATAAAAATAATGGGAAATAAGTATATGTGAGGATATGGAAACATTTTAATTGTATACACTGCTGGTGAATAAAAATGGTATACTAATTATGCAGAAGTTTGGCATTCTTCAAAAAGTTAGACATGGACTTGGGAGATGACTCAGCAGTTATAGGTGCTTGCTTGTAAAGCCTGGTGGCCTGGGTTTGATTACCCAGCACGTGTATTGAGCCAGAAGCACAAAGTGGTGCATGTAGAAAGTCACACACAGAATTATCATGAAATTGAAATGTATGTAACTAAAGAAAATGAAAGCCCAGGTATGGTGGCCTACCCCTTGAATCCCAGCATTCAGGAGGTAGAGGTAGGAAAATTGCTATGAATTTGAGGCCACTTTGAGACTGCATAGTGAATTCCAGGTCAGTCTGAGCTAGCATGAAACCCTACTTCATATAAATAAATAAGGACCTAAATAAATAATAAAAGCCAGACATGGTGGCACAAGCCTATAATCCTAGAACTTGGAAAGTAAGAGAGGCAAGAGGATCAAGAGCTCAAGTTCATCCTTGGCTACAGAGTAAGTATGAAGACAGCTTGGGCTATATGTCTCAAAAAACAACAACAAAAAAATAACCTAATGATACTAATGTTCACAGTAACATTACTCACAACAGCCTTAGATGGAAACAATCCAAGTGTCAATTATTAGCAGGTGAATGAATAAGCAAAATGTGATTTGCCCACAATGAAACATTTAGCTATAAAAGTAATGAAGTATTGATAAAACAATATGGAGAAGCTTTGATAATGCTGTTTTAAGTAAAATTGAGCCATACACAAAAAAGCCTGTTTCATTAACTCCTCTGAAATTCAATATCTAGAACAGGCAAATTTATAAAGATTAGATATTACTAAAGACTCAAGGAAAGAGTAGGAAGTTATTACTTAAGGGGTACAGAGTTTAGGAAAAAGCAGTGATGTGTAATTAACACCACTGAGCTGCACTCTTCTGAATTGCATTTCATATTTTTATGTGTTCATATATACACTCATTTGACTTCATTTCTTACAACAGTTTAGGCTTATAGAAAAACTGAATAAACCCACAGAGAATGATGGGATGAACAAGGGACCCACAGCCACAGGATAAGGCAGTGAGACAGAAACCAAGAATTTTAGACACAAAGACCCCTAAGTTCTCAACATTAAAGCAGCCTCAATACTCACCCACCACGACTCAGGGCACCTCTCAGTAACATATAAAGTGGTTAATTATAAAAAAAAAAAGAAAAACTGAATAAAAAGCAGAGTTCCCTCTACTTCTCCCTACCTCTGCCTAGAGTAATCCCTATTGGTAACACCTTTGTCAGTCAGCCACATGCCACTGGGATGAATCTTCAAACCAGGCACAATTTGGGGGAGGAAAGTATTTATTTAAACTACAGATTGAGGGAGAAGTTCCATAACAGCGAAAGAGGCTGGCCCTTTTTAACAGGTCGAGTAGAGAGAAAAACCCATCACCTATACCACACACACAGAACAGGAAACAGGCAGGGGGGCCAAGGAGAGAATTTCGTCCCCTTTATATAGCCTTAGGGTGGGTCTTACAACCCTTCCCCAGACTTAATGGCTTCCTAAATCTCTGGAATTTCCTTCCTTCATGGCCCACACAGGAAAGGATGTTTACTTTCAGCTTCTTTGAGCTTCTTTACATCTTGCCCCCTACTGAGAGGCTACCTTCCTGTAAACATCCTCAGAGACCTACTCAAGATAATTAAAAAGATCCAAGTTGACAACAAAACCTAACCATCACAACCTTATAGGTGAATAATTTGTTAAAATTTATGAATCAGCTAGGTGTGTGGTGCACGCCTTTAATCCCCACACTCAGGAGGCAGAGGCAGAATGATCACCATGAGTTCAAGGCCACCCTGAGGATACAAAGTGAATTCCAGGTCAGCCTGGGCTTGAGCGAGACCCTACCTCAAAAAAACAAAAACAAACAAAAAACTGAGATCCTGGCATGAGATGAGCCACCACAGTCATACGGGGGAGGATCCATATGGAACCCCACAGAGAATGATTGGATGTACAAGGGACCCACAGCCATAGACATTCAATCAATAAGCCAGTGTGACAGAAACCAATGTGCAGGGAGCCGGGACATCGCCATGGCAGGATGGCGCCCCCTCTCTTGCAGCTAAGTGGGAAACAACTCCACCTTAGGCAATGCTTTGAGAAACTGTCCCTAGCCAATCCCGTGGCGCCTGGAGGTGGCAAGCAGGAGCCAGCCAATCATGGGACGATCTGTGTCTCTTTTCCTATAAAAGCGGCTGATTCTTAGTGT
>PVHP010025074.1:0-25889 GCA_004024765.1 Zapus hudsonius
GAGGTGGGGGGGGAGGCCCAGTGGATGGCAGTGGAGGTGGAGGAGGAGGTCCAGGGGGAGGAGGAAGTGCTGAGGCCTGGGCAGGACCTGGTGGGAGGGGTGGAGGAGGTGGAGGGGCAGGTGGTCCCAAGACAAGGCCTGAAAAGAAAATAGACTATTACCACAGTCATCAATACCGGAACTGAGTGACAGTATTTTATATGGGCAGGTAAATGTCATACTAAATAAGTTAACACTTCACTTAAGAGCTCAATTAATCATGCTTAAAGTCTAGATTAAGTTTTTAAAAATAAAGACACTAGAACACAAAGCCAAAGTGTTTTAACTATTTTATGTTAGACCTTTAGTTAGTAATAGAACTATTTCACAGATGATCTCATTAGATGTTTTTCCCATGGGGATTTAAAACTAATCAAAATAAATGTTTATATACAATTTCAGAGAAAAGTCAGCAGCCTCATCTTCTGCATGTGTGTATGTGTGTGTGTAGTCACAGTTAGTGCTATCTGAAATAACAGAAGTCAAATAATCCATGTAAACCTTAGGGGCTAAAGTAGTATATTCTACTATCATCAAGAAAGATATTCATCAACAAAATGACTAGATGAAGACTGTAAAGGAAAAATTGTTCCAGGATTCAGTATCTTAAAAATATTCTTCATTTAAATTCAATGTATAGCCAGGGCTGAGAATCATTGAGGAAAGGGAATTTATTAACATCCAGGAAGACCACAAAATGACCAAGAAATAATTAGGTAGCATAGAATTTGAAGTACAGAGCTGTTGCAGCCTTCAAGATGGATATAAATGCGCAAATCTTGTTTAAAAAAAAATCACAGAAGGAGCAAACAAGAATTTATTTAATATCAGAATATCAAATTTATGGGCAGTCCCTTCCTTAAGGCTTGAAAAAGCTTTTGTTTGCTTTGTGTTTCTAAACAGAATGTTGTTTTCACAACACATGGTAACAGTTCACTTTTGTGGCTTGAGGCACACAAACAGAGAATATGAATCCATTAAAGAGCATAAACTAGAATTTAATTCACCTTTTAACACTTTTGATAAGTCAACAGCAAAAAATCATTCATAGCAATAACAGATCTTATTTCTTTATGTTGAGAACTAAGCATTTTAAAAAAGGTTTGTTTAAATCCAGATTATCAAACTGTTTCTGTTAAAAGAAATAC
Organism: Zapus hudsonius; assembly: GCA_004024765.1. NCBI lineage: Eukaryota > Metazoa > Chordata > Mammalia > Rodentia > Dipodidae > Zapus > Zapus hudsonius. Next base: position 1,188 of record PVHP010025074.1, read on the forward strand.
ATGGGCTTGTGTGTGCCTTTTTTCAGCTCATTACTCCACTCTCATTCCCAGATGTGTGCTTCTCTTAATAAACTGTCCATTAAAAACAAAACATAAATGCATTCAAGCATACTCTCTGTCATCTTCCCTAAACCCTACATTTAAAAACAGACATCAATGAAAAGCAGGGTTACTATGCATCTCATTTACATCTTCTCTACAAAGCCAGCACTCCCTTCTCTATGGCCATCCAGCAAGGTGCATGCTGGGGAAGGGTGAGGAATAACCATGAAGGACAGCCTTTTCTTCCACTGTGACTTCTTACAGTTTTTGGACCTCTGGATCACTTGGGACATATGCCAAGCCTGTCACCCTCTTACCCCTCCTGCTTAGAGTTTGAGGTGGCCACTCATCCTGAAAGTACAATATGAAGAGCCCAACACAAGAGAGGCCAACATGAAGATAGGTCCAAGAACAGAATTACTACAGGGCAAACTCCAGGACAAGTTATCTACAGTTGGGCACAAAACAGGCCTTCAAGTCTCTCAGAAAGTAAAAGCAGACAGCTTAGATCACATGTTTACTGTATGGCAGATCAAGAGGGCCAAGTTTTCCTAGTGAAATTTAAAAGAAATATATTAGCATAGGGGTCTTTAAATAGTAGACAGCACCTTTTACAATACTGAATATAGAAGATCCAAAACCTAGTTCAACATGGACCTTCACCACTGTTAGACCATAGATGCTGTCCCTAAGAGTCTCCCTGCTACCAAAGGAGCTGGATTTACCAAGATCAAGCTCAGCCCCTTTGGTGCTGAAGCTGAGGCAACCTGGAATTATACCTCTCCTCTCTTATCTCTCAGTGCTTTCCTGTCTCCTTCTAACCCTAACCCTGCTAACAGCAGAAAGGAACTGCAAATCCCCCAGAAAGGCTTTGAAGGAACAGCTTTAATTTTTCAATTACAAAAAGCATAGCACTATGGCAAACAGATATTCAACTATTCAAACCATCACACCCATTCCTCTAGGCAGTCTTAGCAGGTGCTGGCTAGGTCCACGTGACTGGTCATCATCAGAGCAGTAGGGAAGCCTTACCCTGCGGGGCTGGCGTCTCGGCCGGCTGAGAGGCTGCCTGCAAGCCTGGCTCGGAAGCAGAGGAGTCTCCCAGCTCAGGATTTAGAGGGGTCTCCACAGAGGCAGGGGCAGCTGCAGAGGGAGAAGGGAGAACACTGGGCTTGGATGAGGGAGTTGAGGCAAGAGGGGTGCCTGGAGGAGGAGAAGCCTGCGATCCACAGTGTGAGAGCGAGGCGAGGGGAGGCAGCGGTGGTGGTGGCGGCGGCGGCGGGGGCACTGCTGGCCCTGAGGTAGGCGGTGGAGACACTGGGTATGAGTCCAGCAGCCCACTGGGTGCTGTTGGTGACGGAGGCATTTGGGGCACAGGAGAGGAGACACAAACGGGAAGGACAGGCCTTGGGCCGGTGGCTTTGCCAGGGGGGCTACTAATCATTATCGGAGGAGACGGAGGGAGGGGCGAGAAGCTGGAAGTAGACCAGGCACAGGACTTGGCAGCTGGAGGCTGAGAAGAGGGTGTGTTCACAGGAGAAGAAGGTCGAGAGTTTTTGTTCAGAGGACGAGGAACTGTAGCGTAATGGGGAAGAACAGGGTGGAAGGCTGACCCTAGAGATGTTGCAAAACGTGTCGCTGAGTGTCGCAGTGGTGGTGTAGGGGGTGTGGAAGTAGGTGGCAAAGCGGTCACTACAGCGTAATCTGGAGTGGCGTCTGACACGGGAGCTGAGATGACTTTAGCATATGATGGAGGAGGTGCTGAAGGAGGCTGGCAACTGGAATACTCAGGAAGTGGAGCGCTATACAGGGAGCTGTCTGAAGATGGAGCTGGACAGAAGGTGGGAAGCAGCGGCAAAAGACAGGATAAAAAAGGAGAGAGAAAAAGGGAGCTAGTGAAGCCACAAAACCAGCAATCAGACAAAATGTATCAATGCAGACTACAGTTAGTACCAGAGAATTAGGCACAGGTGCGAGAACTTCTCACCTGAGAACATTTCAACTTGTCAAATGCACTTTCAGATCCAAAAGAGGATGAATAAGGCTTTTGATTTATAAGTGGGTATAAATTAATCTATCCTTTATAAGAAAAGGACAGTAGTCTTATTCTATTATTTTGCATACAAGAAAGGCATCAAAACTACATGAAAAGAACTATAAACAGAAGAATAAACTCAGTTTTTTTTTTAATAAAAAAACAACCACCACCAGCAGCAAACCTGGCAAACTGTTTACTGCAGAGGAATCTCCCCATTCAGTGCTCATAATGAGAAATGTTTGTCTTCTTAGTCATAACTCCAGATAATTCAGCAGTTAAAACAAATGCATCTATTGAATAATCAACCAATAGTCAATCAACCCACTGACTTTTGATATAAAAGGAATGAAAAAACTTTGATGAATATTGAATACTTCAAACTTTCAGTCATCTATTAGACCTTTTGTTTTGATAAATTCCATCAGATTTAGTGATCTTTCACAATACTAGAGAATGTTGAGATAATCAGTGAATCCCCCATCACCTCCAAGTAGGGTCTCGCACTAGCCCAGGCTGACCTGGAATTCACTCTGTAGTCTCAGGTTGGCCTCAAACTCACGGCAATTCTCCTACCTCAACTTCCCAGTTGCTGTGATTAAAGGCCTGCACCACTATGCCTGGCAAATCAACCAGTTTTTGCAAGAGAATTCTCCCCTACTTAATTTCTTCCTTCAAAAACTTACGAATCTAACCAGGCTAATTTCTTGCTACATATAGTATAATGCATTCAGTATGTGAGGTGCTCAGTGAAATTTGAACAATTTCACAAGGGAAATATCTTCCAATATATATATTTTTAAAAAAACTTCCCACAAAAACAGACATTTTATAGCCAATTTTTATTAAAGTCAGATAAATTAGAATGCCTTGAATAAAAATTCCCAGGAGATTTCTTTTATCGTTTCTAAGCAATAAAAGCAATATACAGGGAAAATAAAACCAATGTTGAAGCAGTAATTGCTAAATATTTTCCCTCACTCCAAAATGTCCTGTTTCAATCCAAGCAACTCACACATGAGCTTCCTCATGACACAGAACCTCAGTGCAGGGCACCTGACCGCCCAGGAGCACTCCTTACCAGTGCTGGACACTCTGCGCTCCCGTTCCCACTCGGCCTGCTCGCGCTCCAGCTGCTCCAGGCGCTCCCGCTCCTGCCGCTCCCTCTCCAGCCTCTCGCGCTCCAGGCGTTCCAGGCGCTCCCGCTCCAGCTGCTCTTGCTCCAGCCGCTCCCTCTCTAGCCTCTCTCTCTCCAGCCTCTCTCTCTCCAGCCTTTCTCTTTCCATTCTTTCTCTCTCCAGCCTTTCCCTCTCCAGTTCCTTCTGTCTTTGCTGTTCTTGCAGTTGTCTGAAATTAAATTTAAAAAAATGTAATAAAGAGATGCATGTATGGCTACCCGTCCCTAATGAAGAACTGATGCTGCTTCATTTTGAATTCATGTAAATGTAGAAGATATGTGATCAACCGCTCTATGTGAAGAAAGGCACCTTAAAGATACCCTGTGTGGTAGTTTGAATGTATGTCCCCTAAGAGACCCAGGTGTTTTATTAAAACTTTTTCAGCTCTAAGGTGTGTTTGGGGGCAGATCTGATTTCTAGCCTAAAGGTATACAGAACAGTCTGAGTTCTGCATGTCAGTTTTGTGCTTGCTTGTGGTACTGGCTGGTATCTCTATTTGAATTTATGAATGGGAGCCAGCTTCTTCTGCTATTGATGGAACTTCCCCTTGGATCTGTAAGCTTGAAATAAACCCTTCCTCCCATAAACCGTGTCTGGTTCAGAAGTCCATCCCAGCAGCATAGAGCTGACTAAAACAAAAATTTTAAAAATTGGTACTGAGAATTGGGACTATTGCTGAGATGAATCTGATCAAGTGGATTCTGGTCATTTGGAACTTTTGTGCTGGAGGAATAGGACAGAACTTGGTACTTGCATCTGAAGACCCCTTCTAGAGCAATAAGCCAAGTTTTATGGGCTATTCTGGTGAGAATTTGGAAAAGCTAAACAAAGCTTGTTTTGGCTTTGGAACTTTCAAAGGGGAAGGAAAGACAGCAGAGAACTTTGTTGGAACTGGGCTACTGGCATAAGGGCTGGTTGTGTTCTGCTCATGCCCAGAGTTTAAACAAGGTTGGATTTTAAAAGTCTGGACTATTGTGCTTGGTGGAAGATATAAAAATGAGAATTTTATGATGGAAATGAGAATTTTATGATGGAAAAATGCAAGCAGGTTAAAAATTATAGGCATGGAATCTGGTTTTAGGTTACTGAAGCTGTTATTGTCTGGCACATCCGTATCCTGAAGAAGGATGACCCAATTACTTTACAATGAAACAATGGGAAGATGCCTGCAGTGATTCCACCCCAGGAGGACTGAATGGTAGACATACAAACATTTGTAAGGAAGAAACCTACACCCGAAGGCCATGATTTATTTTGTCCTTGGATTAACTACATGGCTGTGTCCTGCACATCTGGTATTAGTTTCAGAAATATAAACGATGCTGCATGGAAGTGGGGTCATGAATTGAGTCATGGAAAACAGGATATTCCTGTTTTAAATGCTGGAAGGGCCAGTGTATGGAGCTGAAGATAGGCTGTGGTTTGCAAGGGAGACCTGAAGATGTTTTGGATATATCAGGACTGTACAGAAGCTACTATGGAGTGTTGTTTGCTCAGGATGAATGCTTTCCCTGGCTGCTCAATCCAGCTGGAGGGGCAGAATTGGAAAATTTAGAGATGTCAGATGTTGGACTTGAACTGCAGGTGCCTGATGTTTGCCTAATGGTTATTGAGTTTGCACTGGTCCAGTCTCTTCTTATGCCTTATAGCAATGGAAATGTTTACTCTGTGCCATTATATGTTGGGAATGTGTAATTGGTTTTGATTTTAAAAGACTCACAATTAAGAGATAGTCAAGTCTCAGGCGAGACTTGGAACTTTGGAACAATCTTAAGTTGGTAAAGACTATTGTGACCTTTGAAGTTGGATGGAATACAATTTGCAATGTGAGGTAGTCATAAGTCTATTGGGGGTCAGGGTGGAATGTGATAGTTTGAATAGATTCAGATGTTTTGTTAAAACTTGTTATTTCCAGTTGCTTGACTTGAAAAGGTGTCACTGGGGGGCATATCCCATAAACTGTGTGTGGTATGGAAGTTCATCCCAGCAGCAGAGCTGACTAAAACACCTTGTATTTCATACAAATGGAACTTCCCTCTCACAATATCACGATGGCTAATTCATGCATCACAATAGTTGCACTTTTTTTTGTTGTTTTTTTGAGGTAGGGTCTTGCTCTAGCCCAGGCTGACACTAGTCTCAGGGTGGCCTCGAACTCATAGTGATCCTCCTCCTATCTCTGCCTGCCAAGTGCTGGGATGAAAGGCATGTGTGACGCCTGGCTTCAAGCTGCATTTTCATTAACAGCATTGCAAGTAAGTGAATTTTCCATGTAATTGACGATACTAAGTCAATATTTTAATTATTTACTGGAAAAAATCATAAAACCATAATCTTCCTGAAATGTACCATTTAACTTGTACAAAAAAGTTATAATTTCAGAAAATACAATGGCTGACAATAGTAGTAGCTAAAGAAACACTATAATAAAAAATTAAATGAAAAGGAAAGGAATAAATTTAACTCATGGAAAATCTCATATTTATGGGCAACTGTAACATTGTAATTTTATATATAGACATGAATATTTCTAGATCTTCTGTCTTATAGAAATATACACATCAATTTTTAAAATTCAAATAAATTAGAATAATTTTGCTACCACTCTGAAATTTGATTTCTTCTCTCTGGCATACTGTATTGAAAAAAAATTAGCTTAAGATACTTATTCTGTCATTTTTATATCCCTTGTGTATGTAATGTTCCACTGTTTAAGCACTGTATCAATCAACCTTTTTTTAAAAAAAAAGGGGACTGGAGAGGTGGCTCAGTGGTTAAAGATGCTTATTTACAATTACTAAGCTTGCTGACCTGGGTTCAATTCCCTAGTACCCATATAAGCTAGATGCAAAAAGTGGCACGTGAGTCTGGAGTTAGTCTGCAGTGGCAGGAGACCCTCATGTGCCATTCCTCCTCTTTCTGCTGGCAAATAAAAATATTTTAAAAATACATGTTCTCACCTTATGTATAAATTTCATAGCACTATAGCTTCAATGAAATGAAGTGGTACTTTAAAAGGTCATTGATGGGCTAGGGAGATAGCTCAGTGGGTACAGTGCTTCTTGCAAGCATGAGGACCTGAGTTTGATCACCAGCACCCACATAAAAAATGTCAGGTGTGGTGGCACACACTTGTATCTTAGCACTGGAGAGGTAAAGATAGGAGGACCCCTGAAGCTTGCTTACTAGCCAATCTAGACTTAATTAGTGAGCTGCAGGACAATGAAAGGCCCTGTCTCAAAGGAGTGGACAGTGCCTGAGGAATGACAGCAAAGGCTGTCCTCCATGTACATACACATCACACCCACACACCCCTTTAAAAGGTATCTGGAGCACATTACTTCATAAATGTGGGTTGGTGTAGTAATTATTATTTGTAAATCCCAAAATTGGAACTTTCTCTGGACTAATTAGCTGGTTTGAATTCTGATAGTTACATGAGAGAACAAGTGTGCAATCCTATAGTTGTTCCCTCTAATCAATAAACTATAAAAGCCTTTAAAAAATCTTTCCCTCTCAGTCTCTTAATTTGGTTATAAAGCAAAAGAACCCACTCTTAAATTGATCCTGCTTCTCACTAAGACCATAGTTCTTTTTTTTTTCCTAACATAACCCCACACTTATCCAATGATGACAAGAAGAAAATAAGTAAGCAGTGCTTCTTGAAAGAAGCCAATTAATGGTAATAAAATCAGATTTTCAGGATACAGTACTGACTTTACTATGCCAATTGATAAATCACTAGCTGCCAAAATTTCCGAGGCTAACAGTACCACTGTAGGGATGATGGCAAGAGATCAGATGCATTCAGAAGAATGCTCTTAATTTAAAAAAAAAAAAAAAACTAGACAGAAAGGTCAATTTTTTCTTCAATAATGTGCATCTAATGAAACTCCACTGGGGTTTATATTAAAAATTCAAGTTTTAGGGCTCAATAAAGCATATGCTATGCAAGTGGGAATACCTGAGTTTAGAGTCCCCGAACCCACATAAAGTTAGAAGCTGTAAACATCTGTAATCCCATGGTATGCCTGGGGAGAGGAGGCAGAGACAGAAGAACCACCTGGAAACTTGAGTGCCAGCTAGCCTGGCAAATGCAGTGTGGTTCACAGTGAGAGAGCCTGCTTCAAACAGGGTGGATGGTGAGGATCAACAGTTGAAAGTTCTCTAACCTCCACACCTGAGCTGTGGCACACACACGCACCACAAAAAAATCCAAGTTTCAGGATTTTTTTTTAAAATATTTCTGTTGGGTTGGAGATTTAATTTAGCTCAGTGGATGAGCACTTGTGCCTAGCAAGCATAAGGCCCTGATTTTGGTCCTCAGAACTGGAAAAAAAAAATCACAAAATGACTCAAAAAAGCTAACAAACAAATAAAGGCAAAAAGAGCTATCGAGTACCAAAGACATAGGTTTACAAGCCTATGGAATGACTTACCTCCCAGCAACTTAAAGCCTCAAGCTTACTGAAATAAAATTAAAAAGACTGTTCCCCATGACTGATGTAGTAATAATAATAATAATAATAATAATAATAATAATAATAAAAATAAAACATGCCAGAGAATGCTTCCAGGTTCACTGATGACAAGAATGTAGTTGGTATACCTTCAGAGACTGTTGTTTTGAAGAAAGTAATGAACATTTTTTAACCTAATTTTTAACCCACTCACTGAAAAGATGATCTAACCATAATTCCAGAAAAGTGTCAAACAGAAAATTTCTGACTTACAAATTTTTAGTGGCATGAACAATTCCTGTCTAAATCTGAGTTTAGTGTTTTAACTTATAAAGCAAGACATTTCTACATATTTTTGGGAAAATTTTCCTAATTTTATAAATCTTGCTTTTCTTATGACTATTGCTACCAATTTGCACGCTGAAGATGCAAGTGGCTCTTCCTCCAAGACATCTGCTCACAGCTGACTATTCTCTTTGCTCATTAACAGACTCATCTCAGGATCTTGCTTCAGTACAAGGGTTCGAATTCTGAGCTATGGAAAATTTCAACAGGCCAATTTCCTTTAAATTAGGTATGCATTTTTCAGCAATCTGAAAGTTTTGAAGAAAACAATCTAATTTTCTTCCAGAAACAAAGTACAAATATACACCATTATAGCAGTTATTTAAAAATTATCAGATAATAGCTCCCTTCCATCACTGAAGTATTTCTTTCCAAAATAGCTATCCCTCTAAATGTAAAGAGATGCTAAAAGCAGGGGCCACAATAACATTCATATATACATCCAAATGTGATTTTATGTTTACTTACAGACATATTTCTTGAAACATATAAAATATAAATAAAATTTCAAAATTCATTCCATTTATCCATACCTAGAATGGTATTCAGTAAATATGGATTTCGATTGTGTCATAAAATGTATGACAGTAGATTAGAAAAAAATGTTCTGAATTGATATTTAATAACAATTCTATTATTGACATGTCAGAAAATATTTTTATTGTATAATATAAGCATTTCACTTCTCTGTTAACAAACAAAAAACACATGAAACTTAACAAGATAGTTGAGTTTTAATACTACAAAGCTCCCGAGATAATACTTACAACAGAAGCCGATCAACTCTTGGTCCATCTTGTCTTTGAAGGGTAAAGGAAGGGCTATACACTTTCATTGCTCCAACTCCTCAGTTCTGTGCTAGGATTATTATTCCCCTTTTATAACTTTCAGGTAGTAGTAATGATCGGGAAACTATTTATAGATACTACCTAAACTGTGTTCTATGTTGAGACCGGCAGAGGACTGACTCATGTTTCTTAGAATATTTTCCCATCACAGCTGAGGCAGCCAAATGAGTAGGAATCAGAAACTAATTTAACAAATGATACACAAAGAAATAGAAAACTACGCTATCACCATGTTATTATAACAAAGATGTCAGATCAACAAGGCTTAATAGCTAAACACTTGTTTTAGAAACCATTTAAAAATTAAACTGGTAAGTAATGCTTAAATGCTCAAAGTCAAACAGCAGCACTACAAGGCACAAGTGTCTTCTTGTCTATCTCCACTTCTGGTTTCTTTCACAGAAACAACTGCTTCTAGTTTTTATCTCATGATCCTAAACACAACCATTTCTTTAGAAATACTGATTCTTCAAATTTAGATGGTACTTACTAACTTCCTACCAGACGAATTATTTGATTCCCACAACTTGGTTAGTTGGCTCTATCACAGAGTTATACCCCAGCTCCTAATTCCTCCAACTCTGACCATCCCACAAATTTTTCTTCTCCATTCATCCAATGAAAAGCACAGCAACCTTTGACCACATTAGCATTCTCATACCATGGTATTTTTTCCTCATCATGTTTATATCTTTCATAGGTGCTAAGACGTTTTTGTTTGTTTTTCAAGGTAGGGTCTTGCTATAAACCCAGGCTGACCTGGATTTCACTATAGTCTCAGGGTGGTCTCAAACTCATGGTGGTTCTCAGATCACAGTGATCCTCCTACCTCTGCCTCCTGAGTGCAGGGATTAAAGATGTGTGCCACCACGCCTGGCCAAAAACTTTGATTTTTCTTCTATAAATCCCTATGTCAACCTTACATATTCATGTCCTTCTATTATCACTCTTGATTTGCTTCCTCATTTTAACAGAACATGCCTTTCTTTTATTTTTTTAACATGTGTGTGGGTGCACATGTGTGAAACCAGAGGAAAACTTTGCAAGTTATTTCTTGAGACCACTTTTTTTTTTTTTCCCGAGGTAGGATCTCACTCTAGCCCAGGCTGACCTGGAATTCACTATGTAGTCTCATGTTGGCCTTGAAATCATGGTGATCCTCCTATCTCTGCTGCCCGAGTGCTGGGATTAAAGGCATGAGGCGCCACCATGCCAGCTTGAGGCCACATTTTTTTTTTAAAGATAGGATATCTCTCATTGGTCTGATCTTGACAATTAGGCTAGACTATCTGGCCAGTAATCCTCAGGATCCTTCTGTCGCTGCTTCCAGAGCCCTAGGTTTACAAATGTGTGTTACCATGCCAAGCATTCAAAATTATTTATTTATTTATTTATTTATTTATTTGTGAATGAATGAATGAAAAGAGAATATGTGTGTATATGGGTGCATCTGGCTTCACAAGAGTACTGGTAAATCAAACCCTCTAACCTGGGCTGTCAGGCTTTACAAACAAGTGCCTTTAGTTGCTGAATCATCTCCCCAGCCCCCATTCCTGGCATTTTAACAAATCTGGGTCCCCATGCTTGCAAAGGTAAGCACTTTACCAACTGAAACTCACTCTCTCACCCACAGAACACCTATCAATAGCTTACTATGAAGCTGTGTAGAAGAGAAAAGAAAGTTTTCTCTTCTTTTAGTTGTTTTTGAGACAGGGTCTGACTAGCTCTTGCCTTGAATTTGTTAATACTCCCATCTCAGACTCCTGAGTGTTGGGATTACAGTTTGCGCCACTGAGAAGGTTTTAAAATTGGAGACTTTCTCTCAGGATGGTGAAGCTCTCTGGTCTCTCTTCCCGAGCTTTATTCTAAAGTTGCACAGTCATGTATCTCGGTGGAGGGTCTTTAATGTTTTTCTCACTTTTACTGAGTTAGATGGTTAGCTAGCCTTTTCTTTTTAAAAAAATTTTGGTGGTATTGAATCTAGGCCCTCTGCGTGATAGGGAAATGCTTGCTCTCCCACCCAGCTACATCCTAGGTACCTTCTTGAAAACAACAAACACAGCAGCCAGGCATGGTGGTACATGTCTGTAATCCTAGCACTTGGGAGGTAGAGGTGGGAGATTTAGGAGCTCAAAGTTATCCTGAGCTATATAGTGAATTCAGGCCAACCTGTGCTACATGAGATCTTGTTTCCAAAAAGATACAAATACCATTCTTAACTTTCAACTACATAAAACCAGGCTACAAAGTCATTTACTAATAAATGGTAGTCTGCCAACACCTAGCCCAACCTGCTGTGCTTTCTAATGGGTAGCTTTTAGCTATAAGTCATAACTGAGCACTTGAAAGAAGCCCAGTTTAAACTGAGATGCACACGTAGTATCAAACTCCACAACATACTTCAGACCTATTACAAAAAAGAGAACAAAAACTTCCTGAAATTTTTCTATCAACAACCTGTCATGATAATGCTTGACATACTGTATAAATATATTAATAGAATTTTAAGTGCTTAGGAATAAAGTTGGTCCTAGACATTGCTAAATCACTGATGGTTTGCATTATGTTTCCACTGAGAAGCACTATTTGAGAGCACCTCTGCTTCAAGGAGAGGTTTCAGGCTATGGAGTAGGAGTATCTAAGTATCTCTGACCAACACTAAACCGATCACTCTGTCTTTAGCATTATGAAATGGTGGCCAGACAAGTACCCATGGTTTATTCCATCTAGTCCCTTGCTTGGTTTAGTTTTAAGCGTCTGTTAGTATATTAACACTTATATTCAATTTTTTTTAAATATTTTTTTTATTTATTCATTTTCAAGCAGAGAGAGAGAGAGAGAGAGAGAGAGAGAGAGAGAGAGAGAGAGAGAGAGAGAGAGAGAGAGAGAACGCCCCAGGGCCACCACCTTGTGGATCTGGCTTATGTGGGTTCTGGGGAATTGAACCCAGGGCCTTAGGCACTAGAGGCAAGTGCCTTAACCGTTGAGCCATCTCTCCAGCCCAATATATTCAATTTTTTTTAAAAAAGAAAATATTTTAAAAGCATGTGATTAGGTTACAGGAATGGAGAAAGGGAGTTTAAGCATGGGTGGAGAAAGTCTGCAGAGCAAGACAACACTGAAAGAACGGGAGGACGCAGCCCTGGAGGTAAATGCTACACACCCTCTGAGGGAAGCAATTATGGGATACGCAGCCATGATAGCAGAAGCAGGTAGGCTCTGAAAAGTCAAGAAAAGACCCTAGATGGGAGGAGAAGTGCCATAAAGAATGTCAAGCAGAGAGGAGACAAGATGGGAGTGTGTAGGATTATTCAGGTTGGGAGAAAATGTACTGAAATATATCTAACTTTCAACTCACATTCCATGGTTGTATGAATGTATCCATGTCAAAGTAATCAAGGAGGATTGCCTTCAGGAAACCTATCATCAATTTTTGGGAACTCAGAAAGAATAGGAAATAATTCTCAGTTGAGACTTCTTAGTCTCTCAGACTAGTATACAGTTCAGCACTATCTTCTTTAATGACAATAAACGTCATCGCTTAGTATCGTCAGCATTCACCTGACATCCTTACTCTGCTTAGCCTCTCCCATCTCCATTCTTCCTACTAGTTTAACACCTTAATCCGCTGCCTACTCAACACTCCCGTAAAAGCCACCAGGATAGTCACTCACATCTCATATCTCCAGGAGCTGGTGGAAGCCATCACTATATCTTGCCTGGTTTATAGCAGCCATTTAATTAGCTTTCTCAATGAGCTGCCGGCACAATCCTGCACCTGATTACAACTACCTGCCAGATCATCCTGTGCTCAACACTGTCCAATTATTACTTTCTCTCAGAATAAACTAAATCCTTTTACAACAGTTTGCAAGGCGCTTCTTGATCTGACCACTTTACCTCTGACATCATCTGCCATCACTCTCCTCATCTCTGCTTCAGCCTCCACGGCTTTCTTGGTTCTCTCTATACATACAAGCACACTCCATGTTCATGCTTCTGCCATGACTGTGTCCCCTGCATGCACCGCACTTACACAGATGTCTGCATGGCTAATTCTTGCCTTTCTTTTATCTCAGTAAGATCTATTCAGAGCCAGGAGTGATGGCACATGCCTTTGATCCCATTTTGAAAACCCCACTGACAAAACAGTTCATCTAACAATGGTTGGCAAACCCCCAGAGTCAAAAAGGGGTCACCTACTAGCTATAAAAAGCAATATTAAGTCTCTAAAAATTTTCATTGTGTTTAAATAACAATAGGATGCTTGGTTTGACTAGCTGTCAGTTACACATTTGAATGTATCTGAAAGTGTGTGTTTGTGTGTATGTAGTGTATGAACAGGAGTGCAGAGATGCATACATCCTGTGCTTCTCGTTCTCCTTTATCACTCTTCCATGCTGTTTCCTTAAGACAGAGCCTCTCACTGAACCGGAGGTTAGCTGACCACTGAGCCACAGTAATTTTTGTGTTATCTACCCCTACCCTTGATGGGAGACTAGGGTTATAGCCATGCATGGCCATGCCTAGCACTGAGGATCAAACTCAGGTCCTCTCAGCCCCTCATACTTACACAGCAAGCTGAGCCATCTCCCCAGCCCTTGTATCTGTACTTTATGAAACAATCTTCGTAATTTAGGCTTCTGACTCATTCAGAAAAATCTAACTCAGAAAGAGGCTGTACTATAATTTCAAGCCTCTTTCTAACTACACTGAGATGAAGGTCAGCATTAATTGTAGACAAGGTTATTTTGCATTAACCTACTAAAACCTATCATAACAAGATCAGTACCTTATAGATTTCGCCAGCGTACTTTGACTTTCTAGTTAAACTGGTCTTAGGAGAAATACTGCTACAGATAGTGTTGTAAAATAAGGGTACAGGCATTTTATACACTGTTAAGTATATTCGATATTCTATGTGTACCATAAGGTGGTTTATTTATTTATTTATTTGCATGTGCTTGGTGTGTATGTGTGCAGATGTGGTGCCCAGCTATCTCTGTGGGTTCTGGGGCCTTGAACTCAGTGGTCTCAGGCCCCTTCAGGATGTCACGCTGGTGCAGGAAGCACTTTGAACCACTGAGCCATCTCTCCAGCCCCAAGTTTTTTTGTTAATTATTATTATTTTTTTTGGTTAATTATTTTTTTAAAGCAAGTATGGTAGCTGGGGAGATTGCTTAGTAGTTATAGGTGCTTACTTTCAAAGCCTGCCAGCGCAGGTTTGAGTCCCCAGCACCCACACAAAGCCAGATGTACAATGTGGCACATGCGTCTGGAATTGGTTTGCAACACCAAGAAGCCCTGGCATGCTTGTTCTATCTCCCTCTCTTGCAAATAAATATACATATTTAAAAATCTGGCATAACATTTTTAACACCTTGTGTCAGGCATAACAAATCACTTATTAACAGTGATTTCAAAACCCACTAGAATGAAAGTTGCAATGTTCAGAGCTGAAAGCTCATCATCTACTATCAATATTAGGGTGTTCAGTGTTTGCTCAGCTGCAAAAGGAAGAAAAAAATACAAACATATTTACCTTCTCTGGATTTCCAATTCTTCTTGGGATGGGCCATTTTGAACTTGAGCAGGTAGTTGTGAATTTTGTCTAGGCAATGTTGGACCTATAAAGGGAAATATTACAGATTAATATAACCTTTCTATCTGGCTCAACAGAGGAAATAAAATCATGAGACTAACATAAAACCATCACATATTTAAAAATGCGTCTTCTTTTTGTCTAGCAAAATAAAATATAAGCGTTACGTAACACACAGCAAATGAAAGACTGCAACATAATGCTGTCATCATCTCCAGAAGGCTTACTTGAAACAAATGGAAACACCAACAATAAAGGAAAAATAAACATTCATATATGAAGAGCTGGAGTAAAACAAGTGTTCAATGAGCATCTGAATAGGCACCTGAGCTGGACATTTTCTACGACAATGAGACATTCTCTTTGGGGTAGTTATTCATGAAGTGGAGAGGAAGAACTTAAATGAAAAATCAGAATTCAAAAACTCACCTAAATAGAACACTGGAAATGAAAAACAGGAGAGAGAGAGAGCATGAGAACCTTGTTACTAGACTGAAGTATGCTAATGCATATATCAAACTTGCTCAACTTAAGCTGCCATTTTTGTTTAATGGCCTGGCATTGTTGATGCTGGTGAAACAAACATTTACTAAATTTTCATGTAATAGATTAACCTACTTATCTGATTTAAAAAAAAACAGGTAATCTTAACTTTTCATTTTAGGTTAAAAGGGAGGAAAAAAACACCACCACCCCTGCATTCACATCAACATGGTGATCCTATCATAAGAAACTATCGCCTGCCCATCTTCACATACCTTGTACAACAAAGACCCAGTTTTAGCATCTCAGACTATCACTAAATTACAGGAAATCTTAATGTCACTGGATAGGAAAACTAAGTGAGATTATAAATCCTGGACCTATTATAATATGTGGTGCCTAACCTAAGGTTAAACTAGAGCAATCTTAAAGTCTAACCCAGTAAGCAAGAGATTTAAGTAGTTATTGTCCACTCTTGGAGAGGAGAATAGTTTTGACTTCTAGCACACTAGAAGTCATTTTAACGATTTCTGAGGAGCACTAGAATAAAAGCGTCACAAATGCTTGTGTTTACGAAAGTAGGCTATTGTGATCTGTGAATGAAGTCACGGAGTACCTATTTCATACTAGAGGAGAAGACCTTACAACTGGAAGTAAAGGTTCGTCAGGCTGTTATATATCCCAGGCACGGAAAAACAAATGATTTCACCTGAACTTACCTACTTTTTCCTCACCTCTTTTACACATGTTTTTAGACCAAGCATTTAAACTGTCCTCTAATACAGATTTGATGGTAACTGTAGGGGTGGGTTCATTAGACTTTGTTTAAGTCTGTTACTTGGAAAATCAAATATAAATATAAAAGTATTAACCCCATGTAATCAGTAACAATAAAACAGCTTTTAAAATTAAAGTTAAAATACACACTTAAATGTTTGTACAAATGAAAATATATAACTGTCTACTTGGAAAATATAACAATGTTTATAAGAAGTTGTCATATTAAGTCATGTACTAATGCTTACTATGATTTTATGGGGAAAGGTACCTCCTTTTGGAAGAAGGGTAGAGATATATTGAGGTTGGAGGATAAATTTAAGAAATGTAAAATTGGGGAAGGGATATATACTTTACATATCCAAAGTTGTATTTATCTAAAAATTATTAAGTGTGTTTGGCATGGCCAACTTACAGAGCTATTATGATTTAGCTACTTTAAAAAATAATATTTGAGTATTTAAGCAAAAACCTCAGCTGTGTCAATGGTGTAAAGGCTGGAAGTCAGCAAGTTAGACTAATGTGACAAAGCTTACTATCTACAGTGGGTAATTTATCTCCACAGCAATGTTACTAGAGAAAATTTCAGTAAAATATATAAATGTAAGAGAAAAAGATGTCAAGGTTTTAACCTAGTCTTACTGATCTTATTAAATAGGTTTTTATTTAAAATGATAACAGCAACTACTACTAACAAGTCTGGGGCCAAGCATGATGGTGCATGCCTATGAGCCCAGCACTTGGGAGGTGGTAGCAGGAAGAATACAGAGTTTGAGGTCGGCATAAGGTAATGTACAGCATTTTTCTATACTCTTCAACTTATTCAACAACCCTGTTTAGAAAGGGCATTTTAAAAATGGGAACCATTTTATGTCTCAGTTCATTTATTATAAAAATAATATGGTTTATTCCCACCACATGGGGAGAAAAAAATATCAAGGAAGATCCTTTGAAAATGGGAAGAATTTTGATCCAAGAAGAACTCATAAATTCTTTACTATGTGGCTCTTCTGATAATGGACCATGTGTCTTTCCATTCTTTAACTGGGGAAAAAAAGGAAGGAGCCGCTCCCATTGGCATTTTCTGGCATCTATATTTAATCTGTTGTTTTGTTTTATCTTCATCAATGTTGCCAAGTTGTGAAAACTAGTACATTTAAATACATGAGGTATTTAGAGGTTATTATACGTATCATCAAATATTAGATGAAGCCTTCAGCAGAACCATGAACTACAGCAACACAATTGCATATTTTCCTTGTCAAACACTTTAATGGGTTATAAAATTGGTAAATAATCCCAACGGTACTATACATGACAAAGAAGCAGCAACCAAGATTAGACAGGCTGCTGGAATGTATTTCTTCACAAAGGTCATATTCTTAAATGGGTAATCGTGTTCTCATAAAATACCAAATAGGTACTTTCATATCCATCTCAGTTAGCAAAGGAGAATATTTTACAAGCATCTTATGGTGGTTTAAAGCTCTTTTCGGATTGGGGGAGGGGCAAAAACCAAGTTCCGAAATGAGTGGCACTGTTCTACTCCTACTACATGATACAGAATAGAAGCTGTCTGGGGGTTTGCTCTCCCTCTGCTTTACAATGAGAGTCAAAGACAATGGTTGATCTTACTTTGCCAAGACTAGAAGACACAAAGCAGAGTTTGTGAATGACTACTTCTAATAAAGATAGTGTGGCAATATAACTGCTGGAAATCTTGTTTGAACCTCTCTTGACTAAAAATGGTATTTGTTTTGCCTTGAATATGAAGTTTGGATACAGCACATTTCACTCACTGTCCCCGCTTTAATTTTCACAATTTAGTTTCACACTTAGCGACAGACTATTTAAAAACACAGGACTGAAAGACAAGTAGGTGTTATTATACACAATGCAATCAAATTTAAACTTAGCAAAGTAGCAATTATATTGTTTATGCACAGTTAAAAGTAGCAATGAGGGAAATCTGTTCTCTAATAAGCTTTAAAACCTCACCCTATTAATAAGGTCAAATCTCTGCAACTGGGTAAAATATCATTCTGCATGTGCATCTCAAATATTGAAACAGAAAATTATAACATCAAGTAGGGTTTCAAAATGAAATCAAGAACCTAATCACACAAGGATCAATCAACGTTAGCTCAAGAGAATGCTAGCAACACACGCCTCAATGACTGTTCACTACTAGTTCATAAGATGGCCTGGAAGAATTCCCGGGAGCAGGCAAGAAAATCTGAAACAGTTACTGATTAAACATGGAATCTACTATGCATAATTGTGGAATCTGGGAAAGGGAGGAGAGACTTCTAAAAAGCCATACCAGGGCTGGAGAGATGGCTCAGCGGATAAGGCACTTGCCTCCAGTGCTTAAGGCCTTGGGTTCAATTCCCCAGGACCCACATAAGCCAGACCCACAAGGTGGTGGCCCTGGTGTTCTCTCTCTCTGTCTCTCACTCTCCCTCTCTCTCTGTATCTCTGCTTGAAAATGAATAAATAAAATATATTTTAAAAAGCCATACCAGAGGCTCACCATAGTAAGTGTCAGATGGAGCAGATCGACCTATAATTTAGGTATTTATGAAATACATTAGAATTTCCTTCCTTTATTTTTTCTCAAATATTTAACATGCTTTTTTTGTCTAATCCAGCAAGCACATAAACTTTAAAAAATTCTCTTTAAATACTGAGAAACCACATTAAAAATGAGTCACATGGATAAAGTGCATACACATAACTGGATCATTAATGCAAAATTTCTGCAGTGGCATCACCTTATAGCTTCCTCATAAATAATCTGATCAGTCAAGGTATTCGTGAGTCAAAAAGGTATTTTTGAATCCAAAGAAAATTTCAAATAATTAAGTCATTTTTTTTAGAACTCAGGTTTTAAAAACAGGAAATTTCAGAAATAAGAATTAAAAAATCAGACAAGATATGCATTTCTCTATATACTTATCTAACTAGAGACTATCCTTGTGCAAAGACAGGAAACTATATTTATCTGATTAGCTCTAATCTGGGTTGTCTAAGTGGCATACCTCATTTATCCATGCAAATAATACATGTATATGTATACATGTATGTTTATGAGAGTGAATATGACAGAAAAGCTATTAATCATCAATCAATATTAAAGCAATTTACATCCGCCCGTTAAGACATGCACACCTAAAATTATTTAAGCCAAACAAAAGTTCCCTTCAAATAAGACACACATATATATATATTGCTCAAATCTTATGAAACAGCACATTTTTTCTTTAAAGTCTAAATTCAGAGTGCTCCCAAACAAAATATTTAAAAACAAAAAGAAACAGAAATCTCTCTCAAGTGTGTTGAAAAGAGTTTTAAAATCAAATTTCTAATTAAATCCTCACTAATAAGCCAACTAAAAAGCTAATTCATATCACCTACATGAACCACAACAAATATCACAACACAAAAACAGGAGCTTGCTTTATATCCCATGTACCACAAATCAGACTATGGCCTAAGGTAACGAAAGTTATGGAAATGCGCAAGTCGTATGTACCACAGCTTGAAAAAGTAATGTAAACATAATGTTGCTTACCACAGAAAATACATCGCAAATTAGTGCTGTCCTGGGTAGCAGTAACTTTGCTCTGGGCTGCAACAGACACCTTGGTGTTAGAAGCTTCAAAGGAGAATGGGGCGTCTGAAGAACTTCACATTAACTAAAAGCTGCTTTGAAATCTTCAAAATGTATTTATACATACTTCTATCTAGATCCTCATCCTCAATGCTCTATAATTTAATAAAAATGTTATCCTATTTAACATACACTCATAAGAATGGTTTTTATATAACGTTGAGAGGGGGAAACCCTAAAATAAGCCACAGATCAAATAATGTATAGCTTAATAATTTCCCAAGTTACACAATCAAAGAATGCATTCTGCATTTTAGGATTATATTTTTAAAAGGTTAGTGAAGTACAGAAAATTAAGATTTATAGCCAATAGAATTGTTCTCATGAGGTCAAACCTCCCATTTAAGAGAACTGAAAAAAAATTAAGGAAAATACTTAAGAGTAATTTAACATGATATTTTTCATTTACAGCTAATATAAAAAGACAAAAGCCATTACACACAGCCCACCGCAATTGAAGAGCCACAATACATATCTACTGATAGGACCCTCCCTCTGTTTTGCACTCTAAAAAAAGTCAACTACTGGTCATGAGGCACTTCTTACTACATCTTTCCCCCTCAATATCTATACATGCTTGACAAAATATCTTATTAAAATGTGGCTATTTAAGCTACTTAACACTGAAATTTAGTTTTGTCAATGAAGTAAATTCATAAATTCTTTAGGAGGAAAACTTCCAAGAGAAGGTGATAATTTATGTAAAAGGAAATGCTTTATCCAAAATCAAATTAGTACTCAAGACTAGGATGAGAAAAACAAAAATTATGTTTTCTATTAATGACATCCAAAATTTCATATTGATAAAATTCTAAAGACATCCTTTTCTGCATGAAAAAGATTTTCATTTTCTATGGGTATTAGCCAAAAAACATTATGGCTTGAAAATATACTGGTTAAAGAAATATCACATACAGACAAATAAGACAGTAATTTAGAGTTACCTAAAAGTATTTTCTTTAAATAATACAATTCTTACTAACTAAAAAAGCTTCAGTAATATCAGAACCAAATCTATTTATAAAGAATGCATATCTTAATATGACAATAAACCTCAAGACAATTTTACCATTTTTAGAAATAAATAACACAATCCAGAAGTCATACTTTAAAATACTACATATAACAGATATTTACAAACACAAACAAGATTAATAAATGTCACCTTTGCTAAGTATCTCTAAAAACCCAATTCACTATTATCATTAAAGTTGCATGCACCATATTTATAGCAATAACAAAAATACAGAAAGACCATGGGCATATAAAATGTGTAATGAGACTATTCCAAAGGAGATAATTTAGAAAAATATTCAATAATCACATTTTAAATTTAAACTCCTTTAAAAAAATCTGTCTTACCAGATGGTTATAAATGGCTACTTCTATAAAGTCTTTATTAACAAACATGCCGTTTTCAGGCTTTGCTCTTTAGCTCCTTTAATCCATATTTAAAGGGAAAATACATAAAATTGAAAGAAAAAACTTACAAGAAAAATGAGAGAAAGTATCTTGTTTTTGACAGCAAAGAAACTGCCACATTCCATTACCAATCATTTTAGCAGGAAGTCACCTGACAATTATCAGAATGCAGTCATTCCATTACTGCAGAATATAAAATATTTCCAACCAAGAACTCCCAATATTTCTTGCAGTTTAACACTAAGCAACATTCTTGAACCTTAGTATCTTTAAGTGTTTTCTATCCGGTGACTTTTACTTCATATTATCAAGTAAAATATTGATCTCCTTTCTGGTAGGGATGCTTGAATTCTGCTGCAGTTTGCATTTCCCAAAGATACTAAATTATTCATTCCATCATATGCATAAGGCTAACAGCACTTCCTGCTTGATACAGATACCATTAACTGGTTCTTCACTCAGTCAGGGGAGAGACAAGAGGGGAAAACAAAGTATCACCGACAGGTAAATTCAGTAACAGCACGGTTTTAAGATTAGCACTGGCCTATAAGATGCCTTTTCTTAAGAGTCAGGTTAAAGCCGACAGAAATTAAAGTGAGGTACGACAGGAAGTAACACAGAAGAAATTGCCTTTCCTGTCCGCTACTGTGGACTTAAGACAGTCTTGTTCATTTATCTCTAACACAACCCGTCAAAGTTCCCTTCAGGCTCTGCCTCTGCCTACGTATTCTTTACTATTAGGTGCCTTCTTTGAGCAAGGAAAGAAAGACCTTGGATAAGATAGTAGTAGTGGAAAATGACAGGCCATTTAGCTTTGACCCACATTTCATTGCTCTATCTAATTACTACAGAAGACCCCTTAGCATCTGTTTCTTAACATTAGAGGTTTCTACTATTAAATTAGTCCCAAGGCAATTTGTAATGGGAATATTGTCCATCACAGCACTTTTCTCTGAGAATTAAATGAGATAATGTTTGCCTAAAGACTGGTTTGGATTTACTTTGCACTCCCTGGAAAGCTGGTCTGTTGAGTGACTGAGTAAGCCCCAGGTTAGGATTTTCAAGGAATCGGCCTTCATGGCCGGGAGGAAATAAATGTAAAGGCATGTGTGCTGGTTAAGGTACCTGGATGAGCACCGACAGGAGGCAGCAAGGCAGAAGCAGTTAGCTACATTTAAAAAGCAAGTACCACACTGCAGAGTGCTGAGCTCAGAGACAGAGAATTGCAAACAGTGTATTTATTCAAAGCAACAGGCACTTTACATCTCATTAAAAAATTATTTCCAATTTTGTTTTGAAACATGTATGTTACTTAATAAAAGAAAATCTTTATCTCAGGAAAGAGTACCATAGTCACATAGGAGAAAACACTATGTGTCTCTAGAGCTTCTCTCATTTCCTAACTCTACCCTAGGCAAAACTAAACAGGTTTGGGCTTCTCTCCTTTGTTACTGGAAGGTAACCCTCCTGCCACTTATGGCCTCAAATATATTTTATCCCTTTTTATGTAAATATTAAAATGACAAGCAACGGTAGATAAATTGTAGATCACTTATTCCAGTGCACCGGCAATAGGCTAATGTTTCTCACTCATTCACCTGTTTGGTTAGCTGTTTATTTTTAGCTATGAAATGAAAGACTGCTTTTAGCTAAAGAAACTTCAAGGATGGATAAGAAGCCGAGAGCCCAACAATTTACTGATCCTGTCATATCTTAGCTTTCGGAAAGACAAGATTAACCTGTGCCCCTACATTCATTCTCTGCTTCCTCCTCTGGAGATTAAGACTTGTTCATCACATCACCTTCCCTGTCTTTCTGCCCTTTGTCACTTAAAGGAATTAAGTATATACTCAGAGAAAACACCACTTTCTTTGGAAGACTAACAAACATCATCAGTTCAGTTACACAAAAGAGAAATGCACGCCCTCCATACTCCTTCCTGTTGAGAAGTTTAACATATATTGTGCCAGGGTGATCCTCCTATCTCTGCCTCCCACATGCTGGTTAAGACTCAGACCACCTTACATAGAAGGTGAAACACGGGAAAGGCTGGTGAAACACATTAACACTCACGGGAACGCGTGCTTCAATGGGTAAGGATAGATTTTAGCAGAGAAATCAAAATGCCAAACTAGCTGACAATGTGGAGATATCAAAGTCCTGAAAACTTTTCTCTCGTCAGGGATGTGAAACTTGAAAAATCAAATCACTATTCAAACTGACACCAAAATACCTACTCAAGAGGAAAGAGATATAATTCAAGCACTGTAGTAGTCAGCTTTCTCTGCGCAGGAAAGAACCAAATCAAAGGCAGCATGTGGAGGAAAGGGTTTATTTTGGCTTATGGACCCCGAGGGGAAGTTCCATGATGGCAGGGAAAACTATGGCATAAGCAGAGGCTGCACATTACCTCCTGGACAACATCAGGGGGACAGCAGCAGCAGAAGTGTGTGCCAAACACTGTGAAGGGGAAGTTGGCTATAACCCCCATAAGCCAGCCCCCAACAAGCTTCTTATACTCAAAATGCCATCAGCTGGTAATTGAGCATTCAGAACACATTCATTTGGATCAAACTATCACAGTCCACCCTTGGCCCCCACAAACTAATAACCATACATGATGTAAAATACAATGCACTCAGCTCAACTTTAAAAATCCCCAGTTTTTAAAATCCATCTCAATATTTAAACATCTCCATTATCCAAGGTCTTTAACTGAGCTGTAATAATAATTTAAAAAAAAAACACCCTTACAATGGCACAGAACATTCATATGGCAAAAGATGGCATTTGGCATTAGCCAAGATAGATTGAGCCAAATATAAGATTTAAAACAAACAGGGCAAACATCAAACTCTAACTCCAAGTCCAATAATTCACTCTGTTCTTCCAACTCCACTCCTCCAGCTCTGCTACTCATAGTCCAGGAAAATTTCATCTGATGCTGGTAGCTCTCCTTGGCAGCCATCCCACAGTCCTGGCATTTCACTGGGTCTCCACTGCAACCCATGGTTCATTCTTATGGGTCCATCAGGCCTCTATGCAGGCAATCCAGCACACCTGCTTCACACTGCCAATGGTCATTTCCAAAAATAAAACTGTGCTGCAAATCCAATGACCCTCTCTTTCTGCATTTGTTACACTCCATAGTACCAGCTGGGCCATCAACTTGTTAATCCAGGGGGAACAAAGACTTTGGAGAGCAGGACACTCCTTCAACATTCAGGCCCCTTATTTCAAAAGAGCCCAAATCTTTCCTGCTGTCCTAATGCAGAACACCTGGCCCAATCTCAACCGTTGTCATCTATCAAACAATTGCAGCTGAACAGGCAGCAGTTTCAGCCCAGATTTCATTTCTTTCTGTGCCATCTCTATCTGCTCACACCAGTCCATTTCCACACAAAACAACTCTGCACAATCTCAGGACACAGGCAGCAGAATGCAGCAAGCCTTTCACGCAAACTTCTTTTGGCATAGTCCTGACAAAGTTCTTTCTCACCATCATAAGCAAGACCTCAGTCCATAGTTCTTACTGGTCTTTCAACTCTGACCAGAATGTTCCATCAAGCTGTACTTACAGCACTACAAGGTGTCTCTTAGGTGGAGGTTTCAAATCCTTCTACATTCCTTCTGCAATCAGTTCCAAAAGGCCAAAAGGTACAGAATCAGGATACTAGCAGCAACAGATCCCACTCTCTGGTATCAAAATTGTTGTAATTAGCTTTCTCGTTGCTGTGCAGAAAAGAACTGACCAAAAAGCAGCTTGTGGAGGAATGAGTTTATTTTGGCTTATGGACTTCAAGGGGAAGAAGTTCCACAATAGCAGGGAAAACAATG